>JAGTTH010001029.1:92273-158087 GCA_022606485.1 Agraylea sexmaculata
CTATTTAACATTTTTCGGAACTTGACATTATTTAAAACTATTAATACATTTTTATTTATTTATTTACGCCCCGAAGAGCTTTTATATTTAGGAGGGTTTTTTATACACAATAACGTGTTAATTGTCTGTCAGTGATCTTAACTATTACTAGTTACACAGGTCACAGACTTAATAATCAGCATTTACCTTACAATATAGGAAATCAGAGTAAACCTGGATTAATACGATCGATCGGAATTTCATTTATATTATTCTCGATCTCCCACTCGTAATAACCGATCAAATCAATTTAAAAATTATTTACTTGAGCGGGATTTGAACCCATGACCACAGTATTTGTAGCCATGCTTCTTATCCCCTGAGCTATTACGCTGGTTATTATTCTTACATGTATTTATAATTCTATTCATACTCTATGGATGTGGAAGTAATACATATGTAAGTACATATAACCCGTGCAGTGCTCCATCACTGATAATACGCATGCAATCAAGCATGTTTATAACAAAACTTGTTTTATATTTGGGTTTATTTTCCCATATCTTATGTGATATAAACTTCAGCTAACAGGGTAAAAACCATGTTTTAATTGCTCGAAATTCTAGAGCAGTTCACGTTTTACACTTTTATTGTATACAATTAATATCTTTGACATTATATTCTTCGATATTCAATAAAATTCAACTTTATAATATCTCCCGCGTTAATCACAATACCTGGTAGAACATATAATAATCTGAATTAACGTATATTGACTTGAAATAATCCTGAAAAATTAATCGTGCGGGAATTGAACCTGTGCTTTTGAGATAATGTCCAAGCTAAGAAAAGAAGGCAGCTGTAAGTTTTGTGTAAATAATACAATATAGGAAGATTATAAAGTTAATTCTTGCAGAGCTTAAATAAGTCAAAGCACCCACTTGGACTGTGTCTGGTTATAACGAATGAGAAAAATTTACCACTCAAAAATTGTAATTATTACCCACATTTTCACATAAGATTTTTATATCAATTGATCCACCATAATTTTAATCAATATGTACAAATTATTAACTTTTTTATGATGGTGATGTTGGTAAAATTGTTCAGCTATTATTCTCAAAACGAATTACAAAAATAAAATCGTCCCGTCGGTTATAAATTGAATGTTTACTTAACCTCAATAGTAGTCGTTTGGTTTATATTGAATGCAGTTAAAAGATACGCTTACGCATTGCAATAAAACTTTACTGTGTCACATTTCACGTTTACATTTATTACGTCTTGCTTCAAACGAATCTATTTATATTCAGGTAATATTTATTTTAATTATTTAAAATGATATTTGCCGCGGTGAACATACGGAATAATAAAATAGTGGTGTGCGTTAATAAGTAATTTAGAGGGTTGGGGATGTTTCTTACCCTATATTGGTCATTATTATTGAGTAGGGACAATGGATATCATTGGTATTTTAGATATTCGATAGAGATACATACATACATACATAGTCTGAAGTAGTGAAGTGTCGAACCCATCAACAGGGTAAATATTGACACCCAAACCAGACCATATTCTCGCCACGCTAACTTTAATCTGCGGAATATGGCTTTGTTTTCAAAATTTATAGCCCTGGATTATTTTCCTATGGAAATTGGTGATCAGGGGATAAATATTATCAAACATTTTCACACTTTTAAAATTTTTATTTCCTTGTATTACACATCATCGGCATGATAAATCTATATTATTCTGATGGGTCAGTAACTAAAACCAACTGACAGGTTTCAAGGAGAGAATTTTTCTCACCACTATATATATAGTCAAAATTACATTCTATACCTTATTCACATTTAAAATCAACAATGTATTAGCATTTTTTGGAACATATAATAATGTCTAATAGTATTGGAATCCATGCCTATTTTTTATGTATAATATAATTGCCTTAGGCCTGCATTTTTGTGATCATATTTACTAATCGGAGACCAAATTGTTACCGATCAATGAGCTTAATACATTTAAATAAGACAAAGATGTATTTGTTTCCAAATGTTTCGAATGACAGCCGCTTGGGGCGCTGCTTATACCGCTCGTACTGTTTAACTGTCACTTGTCGAACTTTATAATAACATTAAATCGTCTTTCACTTAATATGGTACAGTGTCTCCTTAAAAATTACTTGATATATTCAATATGTCCCTGTGTAAACAATTTACATGATTATTTCGCGTGTTTTTGTAAGAACAATCTTGTTGCTCTCTAGTGAAGTGGTGTATATGTATAATATGCGCATGTGGTAGTGGCCACAATCCAATGTCTATACTGATATAAGTTGATTGGTACTGATAAATTGAACACATTGCTGTTGGTATTTATAACAATACACTCGCAAAAGTACAGGCCTTAATAAAATTTATTGTGTGTAAATAGTTTCAGTATTGAAATGATAGTTGTACGACTCGTGTCGGCTGTGACTGATAAGTCAATCAGGCTTTATTATGAAAAGGTGTCCTGTTTCTAAATAATATAAATGAAGGAGGCCACCATTCATTATATATTCCTTCTTGTCGTGTGACTTCCACTTCATCAATCATTCCTTATGAACGAGTCCCTCTGTTGTCGTCTCCTGGCCTTCCTTTGCTTTCTTCACACTTCTCCTATCAAATTCAAAACACAACTGTCGATCAATTATTAATAAACACTGCTTTTGATCCAAAAACTATTCTATGCATGTGCGTGAATGTAAGAAATATTCTTATCAAATGAAATCCGTGTGTTGTAACTGTAAATAAAGATACAATTTTGTGGACATTTCCTAATTACCCTAATTTTCGTACCACAAAACACACTAAGATAAGATTCTACCAACCATGTCACAATCACATTTTATATCCCATTATAAAATTGCTTTAATTATTTTATACTTTGGTGAGGCCACATACCATCCTTATTTTGTAACCCAAGAAAATCAGGGATACATAAATCATAACGTATTGATTTTTAATTCCATACAATAAAAAAAACTTTATAAATTTTCCTAAATTGTGAAAAATCCCAATATTAAGATATTTCTATTACTAATTATATTGCTCAGGTTCGAAATCGCTCACAAATGACTGTAATTGATATTATATTACGACATAATGTTAGTTTGCATATAGCAAAAGGTTCTTTAGAAGTATGATTTTTTAATAAAATAGATAATGTATAACAATTGTATTAAATTGAAATAATGTTTTAAAAATGAGCCAACTCCTATTTGACCAACTAAAAGTCGTTTGGTTGAATCAATTGATTGCATTCATATTAATCGAGAAACTCTCGAGTTAGGTAGCTCACCGAAGAAACCGACCCAAATTGTTCCAGAATAGGAACCCAATCTTCTGGATTTAAACGAGTTTATATGAATCCGATTCTTTAATACAAGTTATTTTACTGAATTACTGAATTTTAAGTTGTGCCACTATTTTTATGTGATTTTAAATATTACAGAATATTGATCGCGTTGATTTCTTGGTGGAAATCCATAATTCAAAGAAATAAGTTTGTAACTTCTACTATAGTTAGTGAATAAACTATAATGGAAACTATAGTGGAAATTACAAACTTATTTTTTTTAATTACAAAATATGTTGTTTTATTACACATCATCGTATGCTTCTTTTATTAGAATGAACTAAAATACGATATATCACTACAGTTTTTTTTTAATTCACGCTATATGTGACGGTCACCCATGCACATACTATCCGGACAAAATTTTGCTTGATTTTGATGATTTTAATAGAACCACTAGGCCAAGTTGTTGGCTCAGTCATATTATCATCGCCTCTGAATTATCCGTCATGCTGAATTAGACTTGTCAACAGATTAATGTGTCTTCGTCTACACCAGGGGATTGGTTGTCACTAGATAAGGACATATTCCATACTACATATGTGCATCTCTATATTATATTACTCTATACATGCCAATGTCTATGAGTTTTAATACTATTTTAATAAATATATTAGGATATATCAGTTTACGTTGTTACGAACCCGCATTTGCCAAATACATACTATCAATCCTGTTTGCAATAGATAACAGGTATGTATGTTCCATGGTCAATAGTAGTGTAACAACGTCAATATATTCCCGTGGTGTACACATTAATTAATATAGAACAATAAAAAACGATTTAATGTAATATCCATATCTCATTGTGCCATCACAAATGTATTGCAAACAGTTGTTATTCAGTGAAATGTGATTTTAAAATAATATTATACGACTGTGACATTAATGTCCTCGTTGTTTGAATGAATGGTCTGTGGATAATTTATGACAATGTATGTATATTGTTGAATGTTTATTATAAATTCAATACACAATTTCCATTTATGATATATTTTTTTGTATTTATATGATTTTGTTTTATTAAAAAAAATACCTCAATTAGTGTCATAGTTTACGCACAAATGTTTATTAAATAAACATGGTTTCAAATACAATATAACAATCAGCTTGGCTTTTGTGACTGGATATAATATCATTAATATAATCCCCCAAACTTTTTTTAAAATTATAATTTGCTATTTTGCTAGGATTAGGAGTATTTTGGTATATTCACTCTCAATAGATGCAAATAAAACAAATTTCCATACCAAAGCACTCGTTGATTTTATCTATAAACATAATAAAACACGATAAAGCTCATACCTGGAATTTCGGGTCACTTTTAACTTTTTCTTATTTTGTATCAAAAATTAACGAGTGCCTTAGTGATGCTTGGGTTTCCTAGACATAAGTTACCGTGATCGCAAACCCTCGGTTTTTTAATATTGCCTCGTCCGAGGCTCGGTTAATCCGTAAACTAGCAAAAAAATACCAACAGAAAAGCAACTCTACTATCATCTTAATGCGGTGAACAATTACCCAAGGAGAGTTGTTTTATTTGTCTCTATTAAATTGAATAGACTATCGTATAAGGCGAGAAGACTATTTAACTGTAATAGTTAAATAATACCACCAGCGTAATACCAGGAATAATATAAATAAAATTCCAATCGATCGTCTTGATCCAGGTTTACTCTGATTTCCTGTATTGTAAGGATAAATACTGATTATTAAGTCGGTGACCTGTGTAACTAGTAATAACCCTCTAAAAAAAGCTCCATCAGAGATGTAGGTTCCCTGGTATTCCAGACGACTGTTTTCTCTTAATAATAAAAAAATACATTCAGTCAAATGAAATATAAACTAAATAAAGAATAAGAAATATGCTTCTCGGTGTTTGTATCAAAGTGTTTTGTATCTTGAGCTATTGTGCTGGTTTCACTTGTGTAATTATTTTTAACTGGAAAACGACCGTTATCACTAATTCGTTATCACAACGGGGAGTCAGCATCCTTAAGCAATGGCTACTTCACCCCATGTTGTTTCCCATAATTTCCTTCTGGTTTTTCCTCCCCTTCAATGTATTTTTTTAAGTTTTTGTTCTTAATCTCTCAGAAATATGAAAAATATATTTCGTATGAAGCCTTATAGCCAGGTGCTGATTTTGAAAGTATATACTATCCTTGATACATATTATGCGACTGGTTATTCTGACAAGGCAATATTCAAACAAACAGGTAGCTTCTTTGTGTTCTTCCACAAAGTGTCACGATCCCATATCCGCAGATCAATTTGTGTGTATGCAATATTTCACACATTTTGCAGTGAAAGCAGATAGAATGCCACGTTCACAACTACCTTAAAATCGTTATATGGGGTTTCGTATCATGTTTGAACAAGCTGTTTCTGTCAATAAAACTAAGTAATGTTATGTACTTTTCAATTGTGACATTCACACTCTAAAGTGTTTCTCTGAGTAAATATATAAAAATAATATTCTTTGACAATAAACTGCTCTGCTAAATTACCCTATTTGAATGATTATGTGACAATTTTTTTATAATGTATTAATATTCTAAACATCACATTCTATCTTACAATAAAGAATATCAAGATACCCATTGATTTGCCTTAATAATTCAATTCACATTCAAAAGTATATAAGATTTGAGCAAGAAACAGTATTAAAATATTAGGAATAAACAATTTTCCAATCACCCACAAATAATGTCAATAAAAACATCACCACCAATGAATGTCATAAAAATATTTGTTATATTTAATACCCTGAAATTGCTTTAAAATATCACGTCGTTACTGAATTTTAATTCATTTTAGTAGAAAAAAAACTTAAAATAATCATATTCATTGATCTTGTAATTGAAAACCTTGGGGAAAAAACAATAGTTAACACAAGAATCAAAATTTTCAGAATAGTCTAAAATTGTTTAAATTGTTTTTTGTATAAATTATTTTTATTTTACCAATAACTGATTTTAAAAAATGTATTGTACTTGCCAGTCATTATAAATTAATAAAGAACCTTAAAAGTATTTATTACGTTATAATTTTTTTTAATAAAGATGTTGTTTCATATAGAGCAACTAATTTCATAATAATTAGTTTATAAAGGTTGTAATTTTAGCGAATCGTCTATGAGTGATTTATTTATTTCGAAATAGTTTTTTGGTTAAATTATAAAGGCAGGTGTGCTGAAAATATTTCATATTCGACTTTTGCATGTTGGTGTTGTAAAAATCTATAGAGCAATAAAAACTTTGAATAGTTGTTTTAGTACCAAGCATTAATAATAAGGCAGCTTTACCGTTAGTTCAATATTTATGATATTTTTTTAATAATAGTTAATGCTAATAACCATATACTTTTCAATATTTAATAACACAGTTCATAATAATATTGTAAGCTTTCAGTCTTGAGGTTAGTTGAGAAGTTGAGATATGGCAAGACAATGCACAAGTATCGTCACTTAGCTTGCACCAACTGTAATCCTTTTCTACTCTAATGCAATCTCTTCGAAACAACTGTGGATGCCACCATGTATATATATTAATATTATATTTGATTATTGCAATATTCTGATATATTTTAAGTGCAATAGTAAGTGTGCAGGGATATCTTGCCATATGACAGCTGTCTTTGACTACACCATGCAGCAAATATGTTTCGATTCCAATGCACAACAACCTTCATAATATTACTTTACACATGGGAAATGCGATAGACATGTCAATTTTTTAATGTCTAGATTTAAAATTACATTTCATAGCCACGTTATAGTAAACAAATATATTTATTAGATTTTTTTAAAATATTATGATTATGTTTTGGTCTATGAGGACTATCATAACTATAATAGTGTATTTTTTTTTAAATTATCTATGTAGTGATAATATAATATTTCGGTACAAAGAATCTAGAATCAAAAACTTCCAAAAATTAGTTCGAACCAACGCCAGTATAAACAAAAAATCGTACATATGTATGTTATTTTAAATCATCATTTTTTAACATCTAAATGATGAAAATTTAAATGAATAAATGATATTTTTATAAGTTAACAAACATTCCGTCACAAACATTTTCTGAAAAAAAAATGAAACTTAATATTTTTTAATTTAGGTATATATGCATATACGATATTAAATTATAAACGCATAGAATACATACAATGATTTTATTTAAATTCTTATAAATATGTTCATTTTTTCCACATACTAATACCAACACTTCTAATGATACTATGTTTATAGTAATATTTTTATTCATGAGCTAATGTCGTATTTTCAGTTAGATAATATCAATAATACAAAATTATGAACTCCTTTTTGTATGACAATGAGATTGGTTAAATTCTTGTTTTAAAACGAATTAAATTTACTTTCAAGCAAACTCAAAATTTTATTATTATAAGTTTATTAAATAATTCAAGCGTCTACGTGATTTTACAGTGGTTAGTTAGTGATGATGATTGTGATGTATTATGACATGTTTAATTGATGTGCAGTCGTATTTATTAAATCAATTAGCTTGATGGTTTAATATGACTTAGTCGTAGAGCACTTATCACCAGTTATGCTATTGTTAGCGACTGTCTAAGGACACGTGTAACTTGGATTTATATCACAGAGTCCTCCCTTTCTGTTTCTATAATATCTTTGTATATGTTGGCACAGCCATTTGTAAATTATGACATGTCTTCTTACCCCCGCTTTTCAAATGGGACGCTCTGATCTTTGCACGATTGCTATTTCAATTTTCCTAGTCTGGGGTTACCCCCGGCGAATTACGCTCGCTTACGATGATATATCGTTGGAAATTCAACCACACATTTTAATCATTAATATCATCACAAACAATAAGTACAATGTATTTTCCAGATTTGTTTTTATCACCTTGCCCAAAGTTTCAATTCGTTCTCGTATAAAGCGGATAAGAAACTCTCTTAGTTCCTGTGGTTTTTCTTCTCCACTTCCGATTTTTAGATAACATTCGCTGTGAGAGCACTCCTCTTTAAAAAGATAAGAAAAACTCACCTCCTCGATTCCTAGATAGCTTTCTACTCTTTAACAACCTCTTGTAAACAAATTCAAAAAATAGAAGAAGAATCTATGCAAAAAAACACTGTAATTAAATTGATTCATTGAAATAATATTTGTATTAAGCTTTGATTTTTCACACTATTTTTAAACATTATCCGCCATTTGTTCATAAATTTTTAGACAACAAAATATTATTGGGTTTCCAACCTTTAACTTACTTTAACAATATTTACTAGCATTTCTTATAATAACCAAATTATTGAATAGGGTTCAAAATTCACCATAGATTGTTGATTTGTTATTTTAAAAAAACATTTTTATTATGGACTAGGATATTGTTTTACTTGCTTTTTTAATAAGATTTAAAAAAAGTCATGTAGAATGCATTATTAAATACATTTTAAGACTGATTTAATAATATAATTATTAAAATATTCGTTTAGACAATTAAGATGTGTATTATTTTTAATTAATTAATTTTGTATATTTGAGGGTATTTCAAATTGAAAATATCAATTATTATTTTTTTATGTTCAACATGGTTTTTCAATAAAAAGGTTAATAATATATTTATAATTATAAAAAAAAAAATTTTATTCATATATGAATTTTCAAAGCATCTAAAACAATATTTTATTCAGCTGATGAGGCTTATTAATTAAATAATTAACCATGCGTTGTTTTGTACACTTATACCATTTTTTCTTGTATTTGACGGTTGCATTTTGGAATAGCAGTAGTAGTTTTTAACAAGACGCATTTATTAAATTGTAAATAAAATTCACAAGAGTATAATCGATCTCGTATTAGTGGAACACATCATGTTGTTATAATAATTTATTTGTGGAGGCGTGTTAATAATTTTAGTAATAATGATGGATGAGTGTAAACTCCGTTAGTATATTGGTGTGATTTGTAAAGGTTGAGATCGTCTTTGAGAGGCTTTCATCATCTGAAACCGAAACCAGGAATCTCATTAGATGGTACAATACACGTCGTCTGAAAGTTTTCGAATTCCCTAAACCAATTTTCAATACTCGGCAGTGGGTGCGGAATTCTCATTCTCGAAGTCTTATGATAAATTATATACGATTGTTTTGACCTCTCCATTGTCGAGTCTCTTTTATCTGTTGTTCATTTTTCATCCCAGCAATGGAGAAATAGAATCCGACAACCGCATGCACTAAACTACAACACACTACACTCTTTCACCGACCAATTCCACACTGCATTGTCAAACTAAAACTATTTATTATCTTCTGACCGAATATTTAGCCCCTTTCTATAGGGTGTCTCAGTAATAGTTTTTTTAATAATATTTTTTTCATTTTTTAATACAATCACGTATTTTGTTTTTAGATAATTGTGATTATTTATTAATAAGCCGCCTTGTGGCCCAGTGGTTAGTGTAACGGATTCATGAGTGAAGACTCCCGGGTTCGATTCACGGCACCGGAGTCACTTGGTAGATCTAGCTTAGCAAACTAGATCTTAAGTACTCATTGCTGTGTGGTGGCCTGGGAAACCATCTCTACTATATTCTCCCGTAAAGGACAAGGTGGCCTGGCCAACCCCTTATAAAGGGACTCCCGCCAATAGGGAAGGCGTCACGGTATATTAACAATATTAAATTGGATTCTCGTGAACATTGTTTGTGTGGATGTACCATTAGAGATCGTCTGTCGTATTTGATAGAGGATTCCATAATATTGTAGTGTAGTGTGTGTTTAATGAAAGTATGCAAAATATAGATGTCAAAGTAGTCAAAGCCGTTTCCGGAGTGCAATTTATTAATAAGCAGGTGGAGCAAATTTTATTATTTTAAGTATTAAAATAAATAAAAAAATAAACTAAGGGCTTCTTGATTATATTTTCTACAGATTCCATCCTAAAAAAGTATAATGCTTAAAAATTAAATAACACTTCGATTGGGTAAAACCAAATTTGAGTTTTATTTAGTTTATTATAATAATATTAAGATTATCAGTTATGGAAGTGTATTGGTAGAATGAACCTACATTTTCTCAAGGCATAATTGGTTTTATTTACAGGGTACATTAAAAAAAATGTTTATAATGTTGATGAAGTCAGTGAGGATATTAAATTAAAACTGATCAAAGCAAATATCGCAGATTTGTATAAAAATATTGCACTAAAATGACCATTAAGTCATGGAAATAAAACCAATTATATTTTTAGGGTGGAATCTGTAGCAAATATAATCAAGAGGCCCTTAGATTAAAGGAAAAAAACTTGAGTCAGAATAAAATTCATCATTTATTTTAAATTGCATGTAACATTCTTAATAAATATTGCGAAACTGATCTAAACGTCATTTAACCAACATGACGCGCAATCAAAATGGTAACTCTAGAGGGACTTTTGCCCCACGGTTATTTTAGATGATTTGTATTGATTAATTGTTTATTATTTTATTTATTTTTACATACAATATTAATAAAAATATCAGGCTGCAATATTGCAAGAGGTGCCATGATGATACCGCAGACCTATTCAATAGGAAGAAATATATAACAAAAAATATCCAGCAAATTACCGGATAACAGACCATTATGATATTTTCTTAAAATGTGGTTGTATCTTGTCCATGATTTGTTAGATGTCGCATATAAAGTATTTAAATTTCTTGACTGATAATTACGAAAAAAATTACAAGCAATCTGAACTTTGTAAAGTTTTTAGAATTTTACTTCCTTGCTCTTTAGTCAACTGTCCTTTTTTTAATAAACGGATGATAATAGTCAAATTTTAGTGCTGTCATTTGAGGGAGAAAAAAAATTGCACCAAATTTAAAAAAGTGCACTCCCACTGAAACACCATAATTACTAAAAATTCTCGTAAGTCATGTTTGTTTAGAAATCATATCATTCTTTAATTTAAGAGACATGTCTCTGTTGTGTAAAATAGTTCAAGGCACTCCCTGAAACAAACTGAAAACACTTATTCCTCACTTTTCACTCGTTCTACCCGAGTGCTTTTTTTTATTCCTTCCTTTCTTCTTAAGACTAAGTCGATGATCTTATTCTTTAAGTTTGTGCCGTGTGTACTTTGTGCGACTCTTTTATAATAATTTTTCTCCTCTTTTCAGGTGAGTACAATGCTATTTCTTGATGCAAACACCTTACCGGATTACAGTGAGTACTGTCGTCTTTTAATATGAATATTTTTTCACACATGTATTTAATGTAAGTATCATTGTATGGCCAGACACATTTTTCACTTGTCTCCAACCATCTTTCATACACATTGTACGTACGTATGTGTTATTATAGAATAACTCTCGGTATAAACGGGTCACATTAAAACGAGGGCAAGAATTCCCGGTTCCCGCGAGACAAATTCCCGACGCTGCTCGAATTCTTCCCGTACTATTATAACTATCTGTATACACAATCTCAACCGACTCGTCGGTCGTTTGCATATTCACACCTTATATTAAATGCGACGCTCTTTACAATGTATATTTTTCACCACCTTAACGTCAGTTATCAGTTTGACTAAATCATTCAGGTTTGGGTTAATTTAATTTGAAAGAAATAAATACATGGACTTTGATCATTTTTCCAGGACATTGGGTTGAATTGTTATAGAACTATCATTATGTCAAATTTTTATTGATTTTGATTGATTTATATTTTGACATGCATAATAGCTCAGGGTTAAAGCGCGTGGCTATAAATGCTGTGGTCATGGATTCAAATACCGCTCAAGTAAAAAAAAGGTTTTGATCGGTTATTATGACTGGGAGATGGGGAATAACATCCGAACATTCCGATCGATCGTCTTGATCCAGGTTTACTCTGATTTCCTGTATTGTAAGGTAAATACTGATTATTAAGTCGGTGACCTGTGTAACTAGTAATAGTTAAAAACACCGACAGACAATGAATTAATACGTTGATGTATCTGAAAAAGTCCTTCGGGGCTTATATAACATAAAATTTTAGATGATATTACAAATAGCATCATAATATTTCTAGACTAT
The DNA here is from genome assembly GCA_022606485.1 of Agraylea sexmaculata. Lineage (NCBI taxonomy): Eukaryota > Metazoa > Arthropoda > Insecta > Trichoptera > Hydroptilidae > Agraylea > Agraylea sexmaculata. The sequence goes on from JAGTTH010001029.1 coordinate 104,700, forward strand.
GATCCCTTAATAAATCTCCTGCAATTAATAATTAAACGTATTCAGTGACAAAACACACCGAATACGGATAATTCAATAGACCTTTTAGCTTTAAGTTAATATTACTGATTTATAGACTATTTCTCAAGTACTTGCGGCTGATGCGACACGTTCCTTATTATGATATTCATCGGTGTCTTGTTAGGTATTTACTAATTGATTTATTAATAAGGATTTGAGGTGATAATGTTATGAGCAGGTTGGTTGACAATGTGGCAAGACAAAACCACCACGTCTCATAGGATCAACTTAATTACATTTAATGTCATATCCACGTGCCACACCAGCTCCATATTAAATACTGCACATTCTGTACTCTTATTCAGCTCGTGAGTTTAGTATTTTTATATTAGTTATATAAAATTTTCCAAAGTATTCTTGACTATATGCTGTAATCATTAGTTGAATATATTCAGAGCCTAAATTAAATTTTTTGTCATCATCGGTTAAAAGAATTCATATTTATTGGATGTTTGAATATTTAACTAAAAAAATTGTACATCCTATTCTTGCAAAGTTGTAAAAAAAATATCCGCTTGAGAGAAGAAGTTTTGTCTATGCATTATTAATTATTACAAGACTAGCAATTTTTCTTGTATACTGAAAATCACTCTACTTTTTCGAAAGAAAAAATTTATCGATATGATGGTCGATACTTACCTGTATTTTTAATATTCAAAAATATAATCGATGTCCGTGTTCGGGTCTTAAAATTTTCTCTTCAAACCATTAGGAAGGAACTCAGAGGAACTCAATTTTTTATCGATAGATGATGAAATAAAAAACGCTAATATTAGTCAGCATCGATTTACTTTACTTTACGCATTGTTTTGCTTACTAAAAAGCCGTTTGGAATTTAATTTGCGTGCCTTATAGAAAAAATCCAACAATGTAAAAAACACATACTCATATGGAAACAAAAACATCAAAATGAAGAAGCCCTTTTCATATCTTATCTTGTGTGGTAGTTTTTTGTGCAAATTGCTCGATTGTACCAGTTATTATTAAGTCAATCTTATCTTGTGTCATGAAATAATTCAACGTATAACAAATGTGGCTATTAGTTGAGTAACTTTTAAAATTCAACCACCGCACCGTTAGCAGTATTGTATAATAGATAGAACACAAAGCAGAGTTCCATGGCGCAGGAACATACAATGGTTATGTCAGGGGTTTATGGTCGTAATTCTGACATGCTTTTAGCATTGGCCTCTCTCATACAGGAAGCTGAAAAATACTCACCACCACTTTCAGCCGACACTGCATCCTCGAGACGATGTTGATTTGTCCGAATTTATCACGAAAATGTGTTGTATAGAGTCGCAAATGAGGGTAAATGGTCTCCACCGCTTAATGGCATTTTTTCCAACAACACTTTGTTTAAATGTTCCTGAATTTCATATAATTAAATAAATAAATACCGTGACGCCTTCCCTATTGACGGTAGTTCCTTGTAAGGGATTGGTCAGGAGACTGGCCTTTACGGGTGAATATAATAGAGGTGGTTTCCCAGGCCACCACACAGCAATGATTCCTTCAGATCTAGTAGATCTACCAAGTGACATCAGTGAACAACGCTTTTGCCGGCGCCCTGAATCGAACTCAGTAGTCCCACAAATCCGTCACACTAACCACTGGGCCACAAAGCGACTCTCGAAGAATTGCAGAATTAAGATATAACTATTTAAAATCGTATTTAATACCATTGCAGGCGCAGATGTATTTCTACCACCTCGCCGTCTCGCTAATACAAATTCTATTGCGTGTACATGTATGGTTGATCGGCCATGTTCGAATATATGACGAAATTTTGCATGGCGCTTCTATAGATAAAAGTTCATTGACATTTACCACATGGTCCATCTACCCCCATTTGCTATTATATATTTGCTATTACATATGTTTAAACTCTAAGTTTAATAAAACAATATAAAACTTTATTTCTTTTATTAAAATGAAATCTTGGGTGAATTTTATCAGTTATTAGGATATGCCTTGATATACATACGTATATATCCTGTTTGTACTCTCATGTTTTTGTTTATATTTTGTTCAAAAGATATTCACTCATATTATTAAAAGTAAGAGAATTTTGTCCTGTTTGATCTAAATCCAAGAATCTGTAACCGATTAACGACGTACACCGAGCTTCCACTGTATTGCGTAATGTAGAGTGGTAATATTATCACATCGGGCTGAAAATGTAATCTGCATAAATTTGAAAGTGTATTTCTTAGCCAGTTTGTTATACTGGCGTCTTAAACGTCGACATCAAATATTAAGAAGATGTCTGAGCTTTTGTGTCGGTTATTTTACATTGTACGTCCATTTTATAACACCAGTCTTTTCAGCACTACCTGCTGTTACTTCGTTCGAATAATGCATTTGAAACAGAACCAAAAGTCGTACAGGTATCGCTAAAACTACTCAAATCTCTGAACTTCTTACCGCATTCATTTTTCTGAACACTTGAGATTTTACACATCTATATAAAAGTATAGTGAAGTCTTAAGCGATTTTCAAGACTGTTTTGTGATTATTGTCATATTAACACTTCGAATGTTTATTAATTTATATATATATAACGCCCTGAAGGGCTTCTTGAAAGGGTTTAGTTACATTTTGGTATTTTAGACACAACAATGTGTTAATTAATTATTTGTCGGTGATCTTAACTATTACTAGTTACACAGGTCACCGACTTAATAATCAGTATTTACCTTACAATACAGGAAATCAGAGTAAACCTGGATCAAGACTGATTAAATCATTTCTTTTTACTTGAGTAGGATTTGAACCCATGACAACATTAATTTTAGCCACACGCCTTATCTCCTGAGCTCTTAAGCTGGTTACTTATATTTTCCCAATCATTTATTTTACTTAATATTACTTCAAACCTCGATTTTATTAAGAAAATTATTGCTGCAAATGCAATATTAATCCGAAGATCGACTAACATCAATATGAAATCGTACTACGTTTTGAGTATTTAACTCTATAATGCAGGAAATCAGAGTAAACCTTTATCAATATGATCGATCTGCGTTTTATTTTTAGACACGTGCCTTATAATACGAGATCTACTTAAATGAAAATATATTATAATAAATAGTTTGTCATTTAATCATATTTATAATTATGTACTTAAAATGCTAATATTTAAATCGTGTCATTTTTATTTTTACGCCACAACCAAGGCGAAGTATAGTTTAGTAATCAAATCCGCGGGGAGTTCAATTTAAAAATTATATCGCAAAAGTTCGTCTACAGTAAAATGCATTTGTATTTTTCTTCCTTTTTGTAAACTTTGAGATGCTCACAGTACATTATATAAATCCACAAGTCTAGTTTTAGTTTCTCGAAAAAAAAAGCATTATTTAACAACAACTGTGTTCTTTTCTATGTAAACCGATGTGCTTTTTAGATATATTAATTAGTATTTTATTGTTTAGTTTAAATGCTAAATCACCCATGATAAAAGCTACATTATTGTAAAGGCCCAACAGCTATTTAATGTAATTAGCGCCTTCACGAATTTGCTCTTCCACCTTTACTATCAAACATTCATCTCAACACAATCGCATTCAATAGTAGTTTCCTGTAATATATTAACCTGGAAAAATATTTTTAAATATGCATACAAATTAAATAATTCAGGCATATAATATATTCTACATTTTGACTTATATTTTAAAATTAATACTACATATGTGTTCTTTGGATGGTGATTCTTCTCCTTTATCAGTGTGTTTATAAAATATATTAGCAGAGTGAAATGTTTTTGATGATAGTGTGTTTAGAGTGCGTATCGAGTTAATGGCGGCATGATTTTGTAATAAAGTTTGGCATTGTCTGTTGAGGGAACCAAATCTTAACTTTGCATAACACCTCTTGTTGCCAACAACAACAACTACCATATAATTTATACTTCATATTTAAATATCACGCAATATTAGCCTTATCCTGTCTGCCTTTATATTATATATTAGGCAAAATCATCCATTATTTTTTAATAAATATCTAATCATTATTTGGATGGGTTAGTCACATAAAAAGCGTATTTATAAATTTTACGAGGAGAGAACAAAATACTTGAATATTGTGATGCAAACATAACTATTTGGCTTTGATTTAATGTACACATTCAGTTTTCAATTAATATAATATTAATAAATAAGCTGCTGATATATGTAGATACAACTTGGGTTACAATTAATTAAGATCGCTTAGAGTTAAACTGCATATTTAGGGGATTTTTCCTTAGTTACTTCATTTAATGCTTTTTGTTATAAATCAATATATGGTATTTTTTTACTGAATAAAAATAATTGTAGGGTTTATCGCAAAAATGTAATAAATAAAATATTATTTCATTATCCTCTATTTTTATCATAAATTAATTAATAAGTAATAATAATCTGTTGTATCATTATTAATAAAAAATAAAAAGGCCTTCGCTTACATAACACATAGACTGAATTATTGTTTGAGTAATTAATAATTACAATAAAAATCACTTGAGTCGCTATAATAATTTACACAAAAATATTTATCCTTCCAAAAAAATGAATCATAACCATAGCATAACCGGTTTCAATTGTTAACTAGTGTTAACCCAGCCTTACAACTAAATTAATTAATTTAATATAATTACCGCTCATTGCACTTCCATTCCCTAACTATGATCTTAAGATAGTTTAGAATTAAGCTTGGGATTCTTAAACGTGCGTCGCCATAAATTTACACCCTAAAGACCTTAATGGAGTTGCTTTGGTGTACTTTTGATAAGTTTTTTGTTAATTTGAGTCTCGCCCGAGGCTCAGACGAGGCATTAACTAACAAAAAACCGATTATAAGTGTAGATAAGTAACTTTTCTATCGTATTTACTGTGTAAGTTTATGGTGACATATGCCTGGAAATCCATTACTTTAGCGGCTGCCTTAAAATCAAATTTGCTAATTTTATACAAAATACTGTTACCTAATGAAATTATAAATTTTATTAAATATTAGTCATAAAATACATAAGCCGTTATTATCTGTACTTTTAATGATATTTCACAGCGCAAGTTAGACCCGATCGAGGGTGTAAAGTTATAAATGGTTAACTTTTATCGCGGTGTCATAACAGTGTCGGACAAGGCATTTAATAAATGATGATTATAAATATTTAATAGGTGGTTCGTTAAGGGTCGGTCTGTGTCTATTGTATGTGCAGTGCCGTCATAATGCGCAAAGTTAAACCCGAGCAACATCAAACCTATCCTCCTGTGAATACTAGCAAAGTTAGCCGAGCCCAAGAATCCCTGGTATTCCCTCAAAGTAAACTCTGGCGGGACTTGCATTCCTCGTGTGAAGCCGCTTTCAATTTCTGACATTGCACTGCGGAAACGGCTTTGACTACTTTGACATCTATATTTTGCATACTTTCATTAAACACACACTACACTACAATATTATGGAATCCTCTATCAAATACGACAGACGATCTCTAATGGTACATCCACACAAACAATGTTCACGAGAATCCAATTTAATATTGTTAATATATCGTGACGCCTTCCCTATTGACGGGAGTCCCTTTATAAGGGGTTGGCCAGGCCACCTTGGCCTTTACGGGAGAATATAGTAGAGATGGTTTCCCAGGCCACCACACAGCAATGAGTACTTAAGATCTAGTTTGCTAAGCCAGATCTACCAAGTGACTCCGGTGCCGTGAATCGAACCCGGGAGTCTTCACTCACGAATCCGTTACACTAACCACTGGGCCACAAGGCGGCTCTCACAATTTAATATTGTTAAATAATATTAATACTCCCAATATTCCGCATCACGCGAATCTGATGATCGGTCTTTGAAAAATTTGAATTCATTTAATAAAAAAAACACCACACACTCGACGAATCAAGAAAAATATACTCACTTACATTCTCGAGTGTCTGTAGGCGGCATAACACATTCATTATTTTAATAACGAGATGGCATACAATCGCGTCAATAATAATTTATAATTACACAATAATTCATTGTAAAAAAAGTGTTTTAAAATGACGCGCATATTTAACATTGTTGCCTTAATAATTAATATTTATATATTTATCAATAATATGCCGAAGTATGAATAATATGCATTATATAATATTAAATTTTGATTCCTCCTTTTCCCTTACATATATCATAATGTCCATGATAGAAAAAAACTTTTAAAACGATTAAATTAAGGCACATACTAGTGATATTAGTTCTTATTTTAATTATAATATCCAATTTTACTTGAAAATATGAAATATATAATCAGATCGATGAATAAATATATTAAATTGTATGCTACGTCCTGAAAACATAAGGTTACCTTTAATCAATTAAATTATTTTAAGGTTATCGCAAAATATAAAAAAATAAAAATGTATTATTATCTCAATTGATTATTTAAAATATTTCATGTACTCAAATTCTTAATAGATTAAATAATATTACATATGATGTGATTTAAGCGATTGTTTTATTTGCTGAAAGAAATATGGTTATCTCTAACAGGCGACCAAACTGTAATGAAATTAATTAAATCATTTGTCCCCATAAAATATGTTACCTACCTGGTAGAAAATATCTATTCTGATTTTAATCGGCCAATTGTCTGGGATCACCCATAAGATTGACTTGCAAGTCTAGTTATTTCAATAAATATTTATTGTTTTTTTTATTAAACAATATTTGTTATTATTATAAAATTGGTATTCTTAGTTCATTGAGCAACACGGCGGAGCAGACTTGTTAAAGGAAGTACTCTAACTATAAAGCCGACCAACGAAAGACAAACAAACCGGCAAACCAACGTAAACAAGGGCGACAAACTTGTGGAAGATAGAACTCGATTTGTGGAACATCGTTCACCAGTTCACTCCATTTGCGTACAAATCAACTCACAATTATGTACACACCGAGTTAACAGTTTCACCCCAAATCATAATTAATCCGACCAGCTTCGAACAATTCATTCAAAAAATCCAATCCATGTGACCGTTTCAGAATAACTCAATTCCGAATGTGTACAAGATCGCTTTGCGGCGTCACAGGGAGAATCAGAATAATTCTAATATCCGTCGCTGGTCTTATTCAAATGCCTTCAAGCTGTAAGGTCAAATGATATTTTCTGTTCATGGTAACCCTCGTCATGGGGGAGGTTTTATCGTCATTGAATTGACAAGAAGATTTGGGCGAACTCTCTTTACTTATACATGCCGTCCATGTTGACTTTGACTTGACTTGATACCCACCCTTTTCCATTGTTAATCTTTGTGTACTTTGCTTTTAATCGTCATTTCGTAAGACGTACAATTCATTCTGCTTATTATATCTTCATTATTGACTTATTATGTATATTAATTAATATATTAAAAAATACCTTCAACCGGTTGAGTTAAGTAATAAATATTAAGTAATTAAAATCCTTGATAAAATATGAAGCGTTCCCATACTTGAAAAATATAAATTACTACACCTAATGATTCCAAATAAATAGTTTATTTTATAATTACACAATAATTCACTGTAAAAAGGAGTTTTAAAATGACGCACATATTTAACATTGTTGCCTTAATAATTAATATTTATATATTTATCAATAATATGCCGAAGTATAAATAATATGCATCATATTAAATTTAGATTTTTCCTTTTCCCTTACATGATAGAAAAAATCTTTAAAACTTGCTTTACTCGAAACAGATTGTGTTAGTGGTTATGGAACTGAACGCCTTATTCAAACAAACCAATTTACTTATTTATTAATTTACTTTAACAGATATTTTAACTAATAATCACTTAGAAAATATTTGTTAAGACAGAATTATTTCAAATTAAATATGTTTATATGTACATTAAAAAATACTATGCTATAAAAATATACAGTCAATTACTCTTCGAAGTTTATTTATTAAATTATCATTTTTACTCTTGGAAATTTTACTATTATTATATAAGGTAGCCATAAGAAAATAAATTGTGTAAATAATTTGATATTTTTGAGGTCTCTTGCATTGTATGACTAATTGATTAATAAGGTAGTAAGGTACTGCGAATTGTCAATTGTGTAATAAAGAATATTATATAATTATTTATTTGTCGTACTTAAGTGTTGTGGTATGATAATAGGACTGAATAAATCAATTATTGTTAGATTATGGATGTTGTTTAGTATCGAATGTTGTGAGTTACAGGGGCTGTAATGTCGGCCACTTCCTCCCCGTATTTATTTCAGCGGAACAGGATGTTTTATTCATGATGAATGCACCCCTTTACAACAATGCAGACCCTTGAAAGCCTCGTCTGAACTAGAACCTCTATTACTATTACGCCAAATAACTCTTTTTGTCTCTTAAAAATAATAATACCTTTAGATCCAATTAGAATCAAATAAACATGCGATTTGATCTGAAATTTTATTCACTATATTGCACTATCCAATTTATTATTTAGTTCAAAAAGTCTATGCAGAATTACTCTAGTACATTTATACAATATTTTTCTATTTGTAATTTTACTAGTCTAATTTTCTTATTCATTGATACACGAATCTACTTTGCTTCTTAGTTGAATTTAATTGGCACTGACAAATATTTTCAAGCACTGATATAATAAATCGTTCATTCGATTGTATTTTTCTGTAACAAAAAAAAAACAAAATCTTGCATATATACAGAGTGAATTCTCTAATCAGTGAGAGAAATAATTTATTACAAATACACTTATTATTTATCAATTTCACACATCGGTCCCTAATATTTTTTTCGCTATCATACTTTTCAAATTAATTAGAAATAAACATGGTTCAAATTTTTTAATTATTTTACATTAAAAATCCACAAGGGTTGTATAATTATTTTTTTTCAATTAAAACTGTTTTTATATTTTAATAAACTCAATAAGTAATCGAAGTGCGCTTACGCCGCGAATGCAAAAAGGTGTGTAAATTACTGTAGGGTATTCTTTATTCAATAAATACCTACTTAAAATCATAAAAAAAATTAATGAAGAAATTATCTGGGTACATTATTGATATATTTTAATTTTAATTAAATAAGCAATTGGCATAAAAATGTTAAAAAAAACGCGCGTCCACAGGTTACGTATTATTCGTGGAGCAATTTCGAAGTGAAATAAGTCTACATAATACCCATTCCTTCTGAAATACACGCAAAAGTATGATTCTTCTGATAAATACTATACTATTTCGGGTTTATATTAATGTCCGGTTTTATTACTTCCGTATCCTGGAAATCCAGCAGGAGTATAACGGGTTCGATGTGAACTATGTTCATGTAATAATAGTAGGAGGTCTCGGTACACGTTATATACCAGATTCATTTCCAGTGTTTTATTTGGCGTACTGGTGAAGATTTATAGCTAAACCACTACCATATGAATAGAAGCCTCTTCATAGCCGCACTAGATTGCTTCGTGTTTCACTTTTGTACTCAAATTCTTTCACTGCATTTCAAATATCGTATATATATGGGAAACATCACAAATACTATTGTTCGCATTTAGTACCGGCTCGGTGCAATCTATTAATGCAACCATTCACGATCCGTCTAATAAAAAATATTACATCTCTTTCAATTTAATATTGAGCTAGTTAGTGTGTTTAATCGAGGTATGAACATTTCCGTTGCAACTTCTATAAAAAGAAAACCCTTCCTCTCTTGCACGGTTTTAGGTAATTAACGATTTTTGTGTTGTTTTTACATCGGCTAATGACTCTTTTGGGTGCATTAGAAATATCCATTCCCTATACAATGCAATTTTATCCCATTAATTATTATGATACTGTAATACATACAATTAGTATCGCTATTTAAGCATAAATCCCTAACTATCTATAATACTAATTAATACACCTAAAATTTTAGTTGTTTCGTTATCCGTATTACCTAATTTTTACAGAATGAATGAATTGTAATATTTGATTAATTAAAGGAAACAATTTATTACAACTTTTTTGCACTCATGTGTTCTTATTGACTATTTGAGACGCCAAAATAGATATTCATTTCATTTCCATAGATTAAAAAAATAATATATTAACAAATATGATTTTCTTTGATTTTATCCAAGGTGTTTGTTTGTATGAATTAGTGAATATAGACATTATCTTTGGGAATCAATTTACATAAAAAACTATATTCCAAATATTTAAATATAATAATTCTTAATCGATTAAAATAAAAAAAATAAGCTTATTTATAATATATTTGACAAATTATAAGATAATAACAAGAATTAAAGTGTAAAATTATAAATTAAGATTTAATTCAGTGTACATCTATTTTTAAAATGGTAATTAATTTAACAATAAAAGTGGGCAATTTTACCATCAAATTGTGATTTGTGCGTAAATAAAAATGTAACATTGTCAATTGAGCATATTTTTTACTAATTGTACATTTTTATGTTTAAGATGGTAACCCAAATTATTGTTATTAATTATCATCCAGTTTCAGGCGAAAGGTTGACAATATTTTTAAAATATTGTCACTTAAAATAGTTTACGATTCACGTATGATAAATAAATACCTGGCTACTTTCTCAATGTATTTTAATTAATATTAAATAATTGCTTTTTATTAAAATACATTCAAAATTTACCCAGGTATTTATTTTTTATTATTGCTTTGCAACTTAATCTTGCGGTTAAGGTTGAAAGTTGCAGGTTACGACGATCCAAGGTTCAATCATATGTCAAATATTTTTTTGCATATTTATTATCTTTAATTTCTTGCATTGCATATCAGGTTTGAATAAGTTAAATATCTTCTAAATATACATATAATTAGTAATTGAATAAAGTGAATCACGTAGTGTTGCGGTAACACCGTTTTGACTGAACTCATATCGCATTCCACCCGTCTCCACTATTCTGTACTATGTTCTCTTGCAACTGATCCACCATCCCCTGAGCTTCTAACAATATATTATCACTATCTACAACTATTACACCACTTATTTAAAAATAACATAAGCCTGTATAGAACCTGTCAAATACGATGTATTGATTTCACTCTACTGATCTGCTTCTTTACTGATCACTTTCATATGTTATCGCTTAAATGTTTCCCATATTTATCATTTTGACAACCTTCACTTAGAGCCAGTTTCTTCTAGTCGTGTTAAATCGCATGCTGCGTGGCAATAGATTGTACGAATCTCGTGCCATATACAAATATTCCGTGTGTATCGCACGCATTCAAGAGAATTCTCGACTCGAGCCGAAGTGAAGAAACGAAGAAAAGAATGGAGGGGGATATAAAACACGAGCTCGAGATTTAGCTATAACACGCCGATATTTCCAAGCTAGGATTTGACTGTTGGTAGCACGAGCTACATCTTCAAGTAACGCATTTGGCGCGTAAATCGCCGAGTGACACTAACTCGAGATTTAACACGACTTGAAGAAACTGGCTCTTAGATCCATATTTTCCAAACCATTAACGAATATATCAATTTACCCATTTCGGTTGTCATAAAATTTATATTTACAACAAAATATGCAAATACTGTCTTTCCGCATATGACTCTGTCCCCTTCTAAACATAGAGAGAAGAGGATTCATATTTTTTGAATAAATAAACGGGATGTTATTATACACAATTATTTATAATTTCATCACTTATTGGAATGTATTTATTTTGTCACTTGTCACTTTCGTTTATTTTTGAATAAAACTGCCTTACTTGAATAAAAGCGAATAAAAGGATACGCTCTTTTTCCATTAAATGACTCTATAAATAATCTTTATCGATTTGTTTAAAAAAAACGTTTGTATTTTATTGTTAGATAACATGTTGAAGACTTTCAATTTCAGTATACGCCCTTATTCCACCCAGTATTGAAGCAATCAGATTCGCAAAAAAGAAACTTATGAGAAAATTAATCAAGTCGCTTTACTATACTTTAGTTCTACAAGATTCCTAATAAATTCTACAGTCGAACTTTGCAGAGCAAATGTTAAACTTTAGACATAACCAAAGACCAGATAATTTGCTAACAGCTTTGATCATGTTGCAAAATAATATTATAATATGTTATCTTTAATCACAACTGTTTACGGTGATTTAGTGTCGAAAGCTTGACGTTTGTTCTACAAGCATAAGATTTACTCACTTATCCTAACATTAGTTTCTCATGTCTTTGACTAACCAATCACTAAGGCTCGCTTTTCCACGCTTAGTAAAATTTACAATATGACCTTAATAATACGTCTTAACCCGTTACTTTTCAGGATATTGTCAATGTCATGAAATATCACTTTTGCTTAATGCTTTTAATAAGCGTCGAAAGTCATTCATCTGCACATTTTCTTAGCATTCCTTCCGTTATCATGCATTTCCCTAGCTTCATTTAAATACATTGTTGCAGGAAATTCCCGAACTGTATGCTTCCAAAATATCGAATAGTTCCTTGAATATATTTAATTGAAAACAATATGGTTGTGGTTTAATACTTAGTATAGTTATATTATTTGCTTGCACCTTAGTGGAACGTGTTGGATAATTCGGACAGACTTGCTCCACCTGCGCCGCTTCTAAATGCCTCTGCGCCAATCAATACCGCACTCTACCTGCTGATTTAATTGCACAGTATTCACACCAAATCACCCTCAATATTTACATTATCAAATATAATTTTTAGAAGAATTTACACGTATGTGGATGCGAAAATATAGGGACGCCCTCAAAATTCAGTGCCATATCAACAATTTTTATCCATTTGGTATCCCAACCCAAAAATATATCTATGTATATCAGAAGCCTATTATGTGAACATTGAATAAAATTCAATTCAATATCTTTGCGAACTATAATATTTAATCATTTAAATCAGATAATATATAATACACTGAATTTCAGTAATCTCTAGTAGCAAATTACTGTTGACTGTACCCAATGCCTTTTTAACATAATAGCACTTGTCCGGTATCTCAGAGACGCAGGTTCAGTTCTCTCACCATGTATAGTGTAAAAAGATATTTAATTTTTCAGAATTATTTAAATTGGATTTCAATTTAATATATTTCAATTAAGTGTATCACAATATGTTGTGTATATTTGAGAAGGTTTTTAGACATAACACCGTATTAATTCACTGCCTGTCGGTGTTTTCAACTTTTACTATTTACACAGGTCACCGATTTAATTAATTGCCTGAATATTTACTTTATAATCTAGGAAATTAGAGTAATACTGGTTCAATACGATCGATCGGGATTTTATGAATATTATTTCCGATCTCCCAGTCGTAATAAACCTTTTTTTAATGAATTGGATTTGAATCCGTGATTATAGTATTTGTAGCCTTATTCCCTGGGTTGTTACGGTGCGCTGGTATTCAGTCATTTAATAATATAAAACACAAATATTAATTTTCTGCTCTCGCTTGTAAAACTGTCAAATTGTGCAAAGAATATTCGTCAAGGATTTAATTTAATTCCTGAAACAATTCCTCTGAAATCAGTTTATAAAGTTGCATTTGAAGAACTTGATGGCGTGAAGTACAATTGCAGTAGACGTTGTTGCTAATTATCTTGAGTGCATTACTTTACTACCATGAAAACCATTATAGCCTCTCTAATATCCTAAATTATTTATTATTTATCTTAAGTTATTACGTATTATATTACAATATCATGTGGTCAAAGTATCACTGAATCAATGACAAAGCCTTGCGCTGTTTTATGAGCAGTATTAGATTCCTTTTAAACATTAACAATGCATATTTTTATCATGTTAAACTTGACCCTAACAACTGTAAGCATATTATTTAGATCCTTTGTAGTTGACTTGGCTCAGGGACAAAAGCAATAGAATTCTTTGTGCGAATTTTCACTTGAGCTTGTGTAGCGTTTCACACATAATTTTGAGATTTTCACTAGCAGTTATAGTAGTAGTAGTCGAGTAACACGCAAACGATACAAACTCTCATGTATCGTGACCACCGCGTTCTACTATAACTACTAGTATTCTACACTGTCGAAACAATGGGACAAATTGAGTGCATACTTCCTATTCAATTCCACCAAAACTAAACGGTTGCACTAAAAGACAAAAGGCATCGACACCAATAGGTACATTTTCATATAATACACTTAACACTTCAATGTCTACTGTACTTAGACTATTCATAGAAAATATCATATCTTAAAATTATGAAAAGTGAGTGACATGATTAATGTTGATAAATTAACTGTTTTTAAAGAGAGAAGAATTTTGGTTTTTTAAATGTACACATTCATTATTAATATGCCATATTTGATTTTATAATAATCTGACCAGACATTATTAAAATATACAAGTAGGGACTAAAGTAGATTTGTATATATTTAACAAAAAAACACTTTATATGATACTGCTATATCAAAATGAGGTGTGTTATTAATTTAATGATAGAAATTTACGTAAATAGTGCCGCAATGAACTGTGCTAACTCCGAAAGAGAGTAGTTTGTCACAGTATTGTTTTATTTATTATGTTGTATATAATTTAATGCAACTGAGTAGGAAAATATAATATTCTAATAATTCTCAAAAAATACCTATATTGAATAGAATTCGATTAATAAATTATCAAAAAAAAAACAATATATACAATAAATTGTTTAGGGAAAAAAACAAATTATAATGGAATGATTTTTTTAAACAACATGGTTTTTTAATTAAAAAAATTTCAGTCAATAACTATTTTCAAATATGATTAACTTAATATGTAATTCTCTGGCTTTATTATTAACACATTTAACTAATATTAATTAATACCCGTACACCTGTTTCAATCAATGTATGGAGTAATTTTACAGTTAAATAATATTAAGTCAACCGATTTAAAATATTGAAGGTTTGTTTTATTATATTTTTACATAATAATGATAATCTCTCGGAGATTTTATTTACACGCAATCACTATTTTAATATTATTTTTTATAAAGTATATAAATAAAAATTAATGAGAGTTATTGTTTTAACTCCTCTACCCTAGACGTTATCTTCATTCCAACATCTATTATTTAATTAATTCCGATGATTAGAGATAGTTCAAATATAATATAATAAAGGGTCATAGTAAGAAGGTAAGTGCAGATATAGTATAATGTTATAACCAGAAAAGCCTCCATTCCTTCCTCATCCTGTTCTATCCCACCGTCTCGGCAGCAAAGCTATCATGATCCCTTTAATTCAATTATTGCCTCACCACTTTCAATATCCCGTACGAGATCTCAGCTAATATTCTATAAAATACGACTGTTTCAGATTGTATTTTATATGAAAATTTACTTTGGTAGTTCACTGCCTGCCGTCATTACTGTTATGAGTTGAAAGTTTGTACCGGAAAATTACCGACAGACATTTGTACTGCGAAATAATGCGCCGCGACGCTCTTGGAAAATATTATGAACATCATCATCATCGCATTTACCATTCATAACTATTTTACACCTCATTATATTAAGTTGCAAGTTATATTTATTTTTATTTAAAAACTACATGCACTCCTAATTTAAATATTAATTTTCAGTCTCTGTCCTATAACATCAAATTGACGATTGACTATTCAACTTGTTTTTAATTGAACTTCAAATATTTTAAAGGCTTTCGTGTAATGGCAATAAATACTATCATATAAATAAAAATTACAATAGGTCGTATTTTTCTCCGCTCCTATCATTTTAGTTTTTTTCCATTAAATACTTAATAATCCGGACACTTTTCGCTAATTTGATAGTGCGCCGTCCCAGTGTCGGATTATCGAGACTCTAATCGACATTTCGATTATTTTATAATTGAAAAATGAGACCAAAATCACCATCATTATATTTATTTACGTCAAAAACTTACATTTAGATACGTATTATATATAACAAAATAGTGGAATATAATATTTTTAGAAGGACATGATGCAATAGAATATAAAAACTTTAAATTAAAATGATATTAAACTCCCCGTCAAAACACGAAAAAAGAAAAGGATGAAATTCAATTCATATAAAAAAATGTTAAATAAAATAAGATTGTCCTGAAGAAATTACAAGTGATGATATATTACAAATTAAATATAATCGTGTAAATGGTACTAAACACTCTGTAGTAATAAAGGAATGGACAGATTTTACGAATCCATATTATTCCAATTATATTTAATCAAAGATAACATAATCGTGGTATTTTTTCAAATACCAAAAAAAAATACTTAATCGACGCTTCACTAAAAGAATATCATGAAGGTTATTTTCAATAAGTTATCATCAAGTATTCGTTTTTGTATCTAAAACAATGAATATTGTTATTGATCTCTAATTTAAATTACAAAAGGTCTTTTCTGCTAATATTGGGGTATGTTGGTTTGGATTAATGCTCAATTTTGTCACTCTTCCTGTAGCATTGTAAATCAATTGGGTCACTCAGCCAATCAGCTTGTCCATGCCTAGACCTTTATCGATTTCACTATTATATTACTTATCTACTATCTATACTGATCCTTGCTCAATTCAATTTGACACTCTTTGAAAATCACCAATAATATTATCAGAAGTACTCGATACAATCGCCTTTATGTGTTCTGAATTTTTGCGGTAGAGTTCATTCAATTTTCTATATAATTTTCTTATCAGACAGATTTCTATTCTCTTAATAAGAAACGAAAGAATTTTTTTACAATAAAATAATTTACGTTTTTACTGATAATTCTTACCAAATTTCATCCCTAGATTAAACATCAATTGTATTATCTGTTTAGTTTTACTATAATTGAATATTATTATTTGCAAAAAACATGGATAGCGTCAAGCTTACAGAAATGTGTCTTTATATTATACTTTTGAGAAAATGAGTATTTTTTTCGATATTGATTATTATCTATATATTTTGATTGATTATATGAAGAGATGTATTCCATAAAGTCTATTTTTGTCTTTTTTCATCTGTCTCATGTTGTATACCATATTTATTATAATTGAAAATTATGTTGGATGTGTATATATATACATATCATAGTTTACAGTAATTTTTTTGGAAAAAAACAAACTATAGTTCTACTATTTTAATAACATACAAATTTATACTCGATTAATATTAAAAAATAAGCTTATCTAAAATATATTTCACAAATTATAAGATCATAATAATTAAATTATAGAATTTAGACTACCTAACCCATATTATAACTTGATGAATAAATACATACCTGGCTACATTTTGAATTTATTTAAATTTATATTAAATAATTTATTTGCAACTATACATATCTTGCGGTTTATGTTGAAAATTGCAGGTTAGGACGATTTTTTTGTGTATTTATTATCTTTAATATCTTGCAAAATATACAAAAAAGTCCATAATAATATCAGTAATCTGACATTTTCATTGACAAAATTCTTGTGTTTTTATTCAAATATAATTTTTTTGAATAATATTTATTAGCTCATCTAATTCACTGTGTTGGATTTATAATAGTTATTTCATACCGCAGCTAAGGTAGCGTTAAAAATTTGGATTTTATTGCATATTATGTAACATTAAACTAAATATTTTATAAAATGTGGGCTCATAGATGTATGGATTGTTCGCCCTCTTATATTTATTGAGGTCATTTTAACTTCACGAACGATAAACCCGGTTACTACGTTTCCCTAATCAAATGGTTCATATAATTTTATTGTTGTTATGAATTATCTCTATTAATATTATTATTGCATTTCTTATTAATTAATAATAAGCAAGTGATTTTGAGCGCAGTAAGATGAGTAGGGGTAAATGTTTGTTGGGTTGTGCCATCATTTAATTACGCTCTTAGTCCACTGAGCCTCGGTTGTCATCAACCCCCTGTTATTGCATTACTCTCTTTGCCCTGTGAACCACCCACCTAATTTACAACCATATTAAAAACCGGTTTTCAAATCAAAAACCTTAATTCGTTTTAAATTGATATTAATTTTCATAGCGGCCGCAAACTCTCGTGATATTATAAAATGTACATATTCTTGTACAGAGTATATAAACACCTTTACATTCACTGGATTGTTAAAAAATAATTATCTTATAAAATAATTTGTATTACGTGCTAATTACCTTTACTTAAAGATTTTGTATAATTCAATATTATAACTCTCAAGTTAGTTATAGTAAATAATTTGAGACATTCCGAATAAAAAAAACATAAAGAAAATCTCAAATAAATTAGAATTTATGCACATGAAATACAAATGAGGAAAGTAATATACACATGTACAATAAATCAAATTTGGTTTAACCAAAGCAATTTGTTATTTATTTTGTATCCTTTTTTCATACAACAATATTACATTTGAAGTCTCACGTTAGTTATACATAAAAATATTTACACGAGGCACTCAGAATCAAAAGCTCTCAAATCCAGTTTTTTTTCAAATATTGAATGTAACGAATTTTCTAAAAACTTAATTTTTAATATTTTATTATCAAAATATCGTAAATTCATTTAATTGTCCTTATATGGTTTATACCTATACTAAATAAATAAATTGTTAATTGACTACAATTATACAAATTACAATTTACAACTTACATATACATTAATAAGAATTTGGATTTATTTTTGGATTATTATTGGATGGCTTAACTCTCCAGTCAATTCAATAATGTATTTAATACTTGATGAAATACAACTAATATGAATTTAATAATGATGTTGGTTTTGATTAAAGTATTTACTCGCAATATTATTATAAAAAAATATTATATGTATGACGATTTTTTTATTAATCTACCTCTTAGTTTCATTTCTACGATTCTTCTGCGAGAATAAAAGAATCTTGAATCACTCAAAGGCAAACTCTTGACATTTTTTCTTACCACTCGTGTTAATTATAATATCGATAAATAACTTATCAGCTATTAGAATTAATACAGATTTTCAATCATGGCCGAAAGAGATGTCTTTGGTTTAATTGGAATTCGTACTGGGTCGCAAAGTTTGCATATTTGAAATATGTAAATGATGAGATGAATCTGTCCATTTGAAAAGTGTCTGTTGGACAAAATGAATGGTGTATATCAAAACTTCATTTGCATCTTGAGGCCTCGAGGGAGATTCTGAAATAATTTCGTATGGAGCGGTGGCGACAATATTTCTCAATTGAAAAAGCAATCAGAGGAGACGATTCTCTCCGAGGACTTCATACCTGCAAATTATATTTTACATTAAAATATATATAAACCAATTGAATTACTGCTTAATCGTAAAAAAAATTATTTCAATATTTAATTGATCGTAATCTGTGCACGGAATTTTTTGCTAATTGCTTATTTCATTATAATGTTTTTTTAGACCAAACAACGTGTTAATTCATTTTATACCTGTCATGTTACTATGACCCTTAACTATTATATATACTAGTATGTATATTACTAGTTTAAAGCTTGGGATTCCTAGGCGTGCGTTGCCTTAAACGTACACCGTAAAGACGGTAATAGAGTTGCTTTGCTGTAATTTTGATCTGTTTTTTGTTAATTAGTGCCTCGCCCGAGACTCGGACGAGGCAACAAAAAACGATCATAAGTGGAGCTAAGTAACTCTACTCCATTATTTTACAGTTCATCGACAGAGCGTCTCAGCCAGATTTAATAATCGCCTCAGTTTTTACCTTTCAATCCAAGAAATCAGAGTAAACCTGGATCAAGAAGATCGATCGGGATTTTATTAATATTATTCCCGATCTCCCAGTCGTAATGACCGGTCATTTTTACTTGAGTGGGATTTGAACCCATGCCCATAGTATTTGTAGCCACGTGCCTTATCCCATGAACTTTAACACAGATTATTAAGTATCATTTATTAAAAAAAACAAGTATGATAAATATTGAATTTTGATTATTCTACATACTTTATTCATTGTAAAAAATAGAACTGTTACATAGCAATTTCATTGATTGTAGTCTTCATTTTATGGGCGTGCACAAATTTTTATTTTTATCTCATTAAACTATTTTTTATATTGTTCCTCTTTTTATGTTTTTCTTCTTTTTTTCTCTTTTATTGTTAAATTCCTTTTTTTGTAATTTGTTATTTTTCCAACTGACGAGTGTTGCATTATCATCACGGCGACTTGGGATCCCCTGTAATGTTGTAGTGGTACTGCAGTATGATGTAGTAATCATATGTATTTATATGTAAAATAAAATAAATCTAGGGTAGGCTTAATTTCTAGTAGCACTATTTCAAACGTTTTAACCATTCTACTCAATCATAATACCCTAAATAAAATTATATACACAAGATATGGTTGTCGAGTCGGGTGAAACCATACATAAATTCCGAAATTCGTTTGTCAAAGCTGACCGCAAACCGCGAGTGTTTCAGCCGACAATATCGCGATGCCCTGAAATATCTGCCTCTTACAAGCACATTTACCATAATTTATAATACACGCTCGCTATATTATTATTTAATAAGCTGTGATTACACACCGTTAACACGAAATAAGGATGGCTTATTTCCAATCAAAAAGACAGACCGCACGCGACGCCATCTTGTAAAATGGCCGCCGGCTAGTCACGGATGCACTCCCGACATGATTGATTACACTGGCGATAATGAGTGTTCGCCCCTTGGCTTGACGATGTGTTCCGATTCATTTACTTCAAACACTTTCATCCAAGATTAATATCGAAACACTAGAGTCATTTTAATTGAAATTTTCAATTTGTTTTTTTTTATGTTCTGCTTGATTTTTTTAATAGGACGGTAATAAGTTACGGTAATATTTTCAAATTAAATTATAAATAAAATAAATACGTTTTACCCGTTTCGAGATTTTAGATATGTATTAATTATGATTAAATAATTCGATAAAGTATTATTTTTCCATCTGGCAACCCCGGGCTCTATACGTCACTCCGTTTAAATATTTTTTCTAAAGCTAGGGTAATTTTCAATTTGTTAATTTTTTCTTATGTTCTGTTTGGTTTTTTAATAGGACGGTTACATTTAAGTTTGATTTTATTTTTGCTCTAAAGTGTTTTTTTATCGATTAGAAGAAATTTTTGATTTTAAAAATGAAGTATAAAAATGTGGAATTATTATGCATTATCAAATTAAATACAACTAAAAATATTTTTAATCGATACTGTTCTTAGATGCTCTGCTTTGTTTTTAATACGAAGATAATAAGTTGTTTGTTTTTTCATTCGAAAGAAGTTTGAATTTTTTAAATTAAAATTAGTAATAAAATGCGGTTTTCACACGATGACAACACTCATCACAATATTTAAAAAGCGGGTCTCTCAATAAATACTGTTTTTTGAGTATTGTCATTTATTATGCATTATTAAATTTATCTTATATTATTTTTATATTATCGTCATTAAAATACCCGTTTCGAGATTTTAGATATGTATTACTGTAGTAAAATAATTATATAAAATATTTTTCTTCCATCTGGTAACATTGATGGTTGAGGGATCCGTACAGACATACAGACATGTAACCAACACACACGACAACAATTATAAATATAATATAGAACCTTCTGCATACTAATTATTTATTTAATATCAATCAGTAAGAGACATTTTGAATTGGGTGGTTAATTATTTCAACTCCAAATTGAGTCATATTTTGGATAGAATGCCATTTGTGAAAATGGTCACTGGTTTGAATATTACACTCTGATATTCTGTTGGTCGTTTGACAGACTGAATGTTCAATTTGTTTGAATATTTCGTATTTCCCATTGTGAAACATTACGCATGTCTCATATTTCAGTCACGAATCTGAAAGTTCAATGACAATGCACATTAAATTTACTATTTTTAATCGAATATTCAGGTTAAATTTAATGTTGTTAACAGTGGACGTTTATCTATATATATTGAACATATATATATACAGGATGGAGTCAAATTATTAAATAACTTAATGTAGTGAACATTTTAATTTAAGATAAATATGGTAGCCAAACTATGAAATTTACCTCACAATTCAGAAAATCGGAGTAAACCTGGATCAAGACGATCGATCGGGATTTTATTAATATTATTCCCAATTTCCCAGTCGTAATAACCGATCAAATCAATTTAAAAAAAATTGGCTTGAACTCGTCTTATCACGATGGTTCTTTATATTAAGTCGCAAGGCATTTTGATTAAATTATTTAATCTTTTTACCATAGTATTTAGACCCCTCTTCACAAGAGTGTTCCATTATCACTTTTTAAATTTCTCTTTAATGTCCTCAGGCAATTAGTTAGGACCCGTTTATATTTTATTCTAAGTGTGTAGTTTTAAGGTGTTACAGAATATTATTTTAGTATTTCCCTTTAAGGATACCTAGGGCTACATAATAATACATCTCTAGAGAGTCGGTGAGTAGTTAGCTAATTGCATAGGTATATCTCTCACAATGGCGACACCGAGGACCAATAAACTTAGATGCTACATACCATCATCAGGGTTGCAAACCATTCATTAATAACTTTGTATAAAAATGGTACATTCGTTTGTCGTGCAATCTAATTTGCGCAGTGGGCTCGTCTCTTTGGAGATTAAGTTTTTTTCACGAGGTGTGTCTAGACTTGATTAAAATAGGATTTAGTTCCCTTTGCTCATGTCCCTTGTACTCGTGCTTTCCACTGCATCCACCTGATAACTGCAGATTTTACCACCACAACCACTTATTATAATACCTACCTGCTTCCTCACACTCGCACTGATACTACACTGGCTTAAGGCGTATATAAAATAAAATAAAGTAAGGTGTAGGAAGCAATCATTTATATGTAACTATACTAAGGTCGCTCCTAAACAAGCCCTGTAGGTGGCAGAATTGGTGGAAAAGAGATCACCCAGGTTCGTTGCAGCCTATTCAGTGGAGAAAAATAGAGGTAGTTGGATGAGGAAATAAGAAATATTTAATATAAATGGAACTCTACCAAAAAACTATAATCTTGATATATCTACATTATCTGATTTTAATATAATAAATGACTATCGCCGCTGCTTTCTGGATATTAAATTATTTGTAAAAAAAAGTTGTTCTCAATAATAAAATTTGAAGGAAATAAAAGT
Source organism: Agraylea sexmaculata (assembly GCA_022606485.1). NCBI lineage: Eukaryota > Metazoa > Arthropoda > Insecta > Trichoptera > Hydroptilidae > Agraylea > Agraylea sexmaculata. Next base: position 127,831 of record JAGTTH010001029.1, read on the forward strand.
TCTCATAATTAATACATATTTTAAATACTAATAATACCGAATTCGGATAAAATTAATTCATTTGTTAGAATTTCCCATGCATTATTATTGTTTCCTTGTGCAAAAATTGTCTTTAGAATTTCAACAAAGAAAATTAATTGATCCCTTCTAGACTATTTATTTTATTATTTATTTGATTATTTAAATTCTACGCAGTGTGTATTAAAATAAACTTGCTAAGCTTGTTTCTCGTGGATTCTTTAAAGAGAGGTTAATAATTTTCATATTTATAAATATTAGTACTAATTCTTTTGCAAATGAATGTCACTACTCAATTGAAATATGATAAGATTAGTGATATTGAATTGAAAGTGTTTACGGTATGAATTGGTTGTCAAATTGGTGTTGGGTTGATTCGATCCAAGTATTACTTGGCTTGGTTTGATCTGATGGCGGAGGTTTAATCTAATCTTAGCCTCCGTGAATAATTCATCTCTATTCGAACTGGATCTACTGCCCAACCAACACCATCTTCAGTTTAATAAAATAATTTGCCGTTTAACATTTTTATAAATTCCCAGCTAACGTGGTCGTTTTTAATTCAGGGATTGAGAGTTGCAAGTTGGTGAAATTTGCAGCTGTGAATTGTGAACTGTTTCAGGAGTAAATGTTCTACTTCCACCCAGAAGCTTTTCCGTGTAAGATTTGTTAGGCCAGAACAGATTCGAACTAACGTCAGTGGACCTTCTCCAGCACAATCCAGAATAACTAACAAAATACTACTAAATTTAACACTATTTTATTTAACAATCTTGGTATATTTAAAGCCTGTTGGTGGAATAATAATGACCCGTCTTTCAGTAATCCAGATAAAGAGTCTTTGCTGATTTTATTACTCAAGTGGATTCTTACATAATCGATGCGATCATTTTAAAATTTTAGACAATTATTTATTAAAATATTATTTTACCATGAAATTGATCTAACCGATGAACGGACTTGTTTAACATTTACCATAAAATTTATTTGCTCTTCGCCAATTTGATTTTTAAATAAAATGATAATTTTTTTTATTATTATTTATAATTAGGTTTTTGGCACCTAATTTTCATTAATCTATCAATATAGATCTTTTGTTTTAATCATCATAAATAGTTATTCAAAATATTTTTTTACATATCAAGTATTTACAAGGTATCTTCCATTTTTTTTAAAATTAAAATGTACATTTATAAGAGTAGCCGAAAGAGTGCTATTAAAATACGTATTATATAAAGGTTTTATCAAAATTCCGTATTCCATAAAAGACATTCTGTTATATGTAAAAATATATACATCTTTCATTTACAAAATATTATTTTATTTAAAACGAAATAATAACAAAAATAAGTTTCGAATGGTACCTAAAATACAATAATTTCATCTTAAACATCAATAGAACCATTGACTGATTTATTAAATAAATGAATGCACTTATGTATGTATTTTTTGTAATCTTTTTGGGTAACAATACTAAGTCTTAAAATATTTAATGATAATGTGAAGCGACTCTGTATGGGAGTGGAATTATTTATTATGTTCTTTTTAGATAGCTACAATCTATTCTAGAAAATTAAGCATTGTTGAAAGGATCACACATGCTTTGTATTTAACTACAAAAGGCTTTGTAAACACGATGGGTTTTAAATGGCCAGATACTTTTGAAAAGCCCACATACTCTCACCCCAGCCCGCAGATACAATTGACTACCTGAAATAATTGAAGCTTTTTCACCTGTAAAGAAAACGTTATCATGTGGCATATTTATATAATAATAATATATGTATAAGTTTGTTGGTTTAGCAATGTCCAGTTACAGTGTGTACAAGTGAGTACAAGTGATGTGATTTTAGCACGACCATTTCTCACATGTCCCTTTGGCAAATCTGCAAGGCACACCGATAAAGCCACAGAATTATAGCCACGATTCTCGTTTTTCCAAGGATGGAAGACACATCCACCGAGGAGCTTCCCATTTATAAGGATGAACCACTCACTCGGCATCTGCTCCTCAGGATACTCCCTTCTCCATCACCCTCAAACCCTCTCATAGGCGTTTGACAGCATTCAAATCTCCCCCTGGCTAATTTTATTTCCGTTAAGAATACCAAAGAGCTGCCATTCAGAGTTTGTGTATTTGGAAAATATTTTTAAATAAATCCTTTGAATAATCAGTACTTTGATTATTATTTCTTATTATATTTGGACAAATATTTAATTCAAAGACTTCTTGTTCAGGATTAGCATACACATAGGTTATTATTTTATTCAGTTTTTCCATATATTTTTTTATCGATACGATTATCTACTCAGTTTTGAAAAGAACACATAATATTTAAGTATTTTTTTTACTAGAATCTTGCATCAATTTTAATTCTTAGCATAAAATATACATTTAAAAAAATCTTAAAACTAATCGGATGTTATTTGAAAAACCTCGGCCAAGAAGTAACAAAAACCCATTTTTATTTTAGAGCATTGCAACGATTACAATTTTTAAATTGTACTATTCTAATTCGAATATAAACAGAAAAATCATGTAACGTAATAATATTTTTTAAATTTGCCAATTTTCCCAGGATACGTTCACACGACTTACTCATTTCTATCATACATATTATATATTTTGATTTATTATAATTGAATGCATTATTGTTAAAACCCACCTCAGACCATTTTTTCGAAATTCTGATTAAAATGATTTTTTTATTCTCAATAGCGAGATCCATCATTTGACCTACAGAAATCATGTAAAGACAGTAATATTACAAAAAAATCAATATTTTAAAGGTTATCCTTGCAGTGCTTAAATTCGTTAAATACTTTAATTTATCCACTTGGCTTCTGTGTCGTCTGTCCATTACTAATTATAAAAAAAATCTATTTGGAATCTGACATGTATTCTTCTAATACATTCAATTCCGATGTGTCTTCCCGTCTCTTATTAATTTATTTATACCATTGCTAATTGAATTTTCTTCCCCTGGAGTCCATATTGTTTAGTTTCGGTCAGTTGGGCGGGCTGTTTGTCGCCTGATGTTATTGAAGCTGTATTCACCATGATGTATGCAAATTGGGAGACCATCTCCAGGGACCATGGCTTCACTTACACCTGGATATACCACCTGATATTATATGTTGTAACTCATCACTTGTTATGCATCACTTGTCCACATGCAATATTAATAACATATCCCATGTCGAAATTACCTTATACATAAATGCACTTCCACAATACGCTTTTGTCATTTTCAAAACTTAAATATTAATTTTTATTTTTCTTTTGTTTCAGGTAATGCGCTCATAATCTAATCTCCGTTGATTTTGGCTTTGTCGAAAGGTTTAATTAATATTCAATTTTTTATTTGAACATATTGATTATTATCAAAACACCTGTGTACCACCAGGTATTTTCCTTAAACGAGTCAACGAGAGTGAGCATCAGGTAAAGTGAATAGGCAACCTCGTTTATGACCAGACAACCTTTATGGACACTTACTTTACATTACCATACAAACACAATCTAGATTAAGGCATGCACATACTTTTAAATAAACCTTATCTTAATTATCTAAACATTGTTTACAATGGAAAAAAGAGCGTGATCGTAGACTTCAAAATATGCTAATCAGATTAGATTAGGTAGTTTGACATTCCAACAATTATCTTGCAAGATTCTTTATGTATTATTTATACGAACACAAGGCTTTTTTAGAAGAATTTTAGACCAAATTTAAAACATTATGTTACGTTAAGATGATTTTACAGAATTTACCTTTCAATGATCTATTAAAATTCTACAGTTACACAAGACTTAATAATCGCATCAGTATTCATTTTACATTCAAGGAAATCAGAGAATCAGAGAAAAACTGAATCTAACCATTCAATCCGGACTTTATTATAATTATTGTATTTCGATCATATTTTCAATGATCATGTTATCGTATAAAAAATTACAGCGTCTTCAGTACATGAAATATTGTCTTACAAATCGACCAATCGAAGTAATTATCTTTCGTTCTTTTAAATTGTTTTACTGATAATTATTATAAATGGTAGTAGGTCCTTGTTTATGAATTATTATTTATTTATCAATCTATCATTTTTATGTATAAATTTTTATTTATTAAGGTATAAACCTTTCCTCTATTCTTATCTATTTAAAAACTTAAAAACATTGAAATCAGTTTATTAGTATACGCAGGTCGAAAATATTTTTAACTTTTTTTTGGTAAATATTGCTGTTTTTCACAATTCCCTCGCATACTTAAGATGTTCTTTGGTCTTTGTTTTGTGTTGAGTTTATAATATTTTACCTATTAAAAGTTCAGTTATTACTCGCCGGTGGGTGTAACTTTGCGCCCCGCTTTCTATTTTGTATAGTTACTTTTTAAATATCGTAATTGCTAAAGTTGCCAAGACGATTTTGTTTTTTTTTTACCTAAATACGAAATTCGTTAAAGGTTCTTAATTTTCACCCCTAAGTTCGCTGCATTTTAAATTATGTATAACTAATTGGCGTAGACGTCTGAGAGAAATTTTTTGCATTATATAAAATATAAAAGAACGTCGATATGAATATATTTTAATCAAATCATCTGTGATTTGATCGGTTATTACGGCTGAGAGAACGGGAATAATATAAATAAAATCCTGATCGATCGCCTTGATGCGGGTTTATTCTGGTTTCCTGGAGGGTTAGTTGAGATGATTATTAAGGCCAGGTTTCTTCAATCTCGAGCACGTGCGATTTAAGCGCCAAATGTGTTTCTTCAAGTTTTAGCTCGAGCTACCAGCTGTCAAAATCCAGCTCGCCGATATCCATTGTTTATCCGTGTTTTATTTATATTTAAATCTCATGCTATCCCCTCTATTCCAGAGTCGCCTGTATCCAAGCTCTCTTGAATGCTTCCGATACACACATTGAAACCGCTCGGCTATACCTTTGACACGTCTTCAAGAAACGGAATATTTGTATATGACACTAGATTGTCTCTTGCCACGTACCACACGATTTAACACAACTTGAAGAAACTAACCCTTATTAACACGTTGTTGTGTATAAAAACCCTCTCAAAAAGACCCTTTCTAAAAATAAAAGCTCCTCGGAGCGTAAATAAAAAAATAAATATTAGTATATCGTGACGCCTTCCCTATTGACGGGAGTCCCTTTATAAGGGGTTGGCCAGGCCACCTTGGCCTTTACGGGAGAATATAGTAGAGATGGTTTCCCAGGCCACCACACAGCTATGAGTACTTAAGATCTAGTTTGCTAAGCTAGATCTAACAAGTGACTCCGGTGCCGTGAATCGAACCCGGGAGTCTTCACTCACAAATCCGTTACACTAACCACTGGGCCACAAGGCGGCTCAAAAATATAATAATATGAAAAAAAAAATAATAACAAAAAATAAATATTATGACTCAAAATAATCATTTTTCAAATATACGTTGACAACCCAAAAATGCAAATAAGTGTCTGTTTGTGTAATCTGTTTCGGTATACAATTATCAACCTTCATGTTGTAAATTTTATCAAATTTTCTTTCATCTTATTAAAGGTACACACAGCCTTTTCAAAATATTAAAGCTTTGACAGTAAAAAGAGACAGTGGAGCGATACACGCGTGTTATTTGCTTTATTAACCGTTCAAATATTCGATTAAATGAAACGGTTAATCAAACATTCCGATCGGAAATGACGTTTAATTGTGAAATTCACCGCCAGATTTAATTACTTCGGATATACTAAAACCACCCCCCAATGGCGCTAATCCAATATTAAATTATTGGTATTGGTTACAACGACTACAATCTAAAACAAAAGTGCAATATAGTATAATTATTTTCATTAATGAAATTATTTTTTATTGGATTTCAAACGATTGGTATTTTTTCCACTGTAACTAACCAAATCAACTTTTGTGTTTATAATATGAAAACATTTTAATTAAAATATACCCATACAACTGTACATTTAGTAGGTTAAAGGACTGTGGCTAAATAGGATGAGGGATCGGTTGTTTCATTGAAAAGACAGTGTTTCGACTTAGATTCATATCCCGGCTGATTATCATGGGAATTGTGTATGTATGTGACTAATTATCTAGTAAAAATTATGTATTTATGGGGTTTTGTCTAATTTATTAAATTATGTAGATAATAACACTTGTTGTTGTTATTCGGTTTGATTTGTATTTCTTAATTTATTTTATTAATTTTTAATACTGATTACTAGAGTCCGCCAAATGCCATTTTGCTACCTTATAATACTGTTTTTTGCCGATTTTAGAATAAAGTCTACTTTGCGTCAATTTTGGCAACAAATGCCATATTAAAACAAAACATAATCTTCAACAAAAAAATCAAAGAATGAGGTTTTTCAAGTTAATGTATTATAAGTTTATTATTCTATACATATCTATTCAGGATAAACTTTCAGTTAGTAGAAATATTTATAGGGGATGTAAAATATCGATTTTTTATTAATTCTTATTTGAAAAAAATCACCAAGAATGTGACACAAAATATGAAATTAAATAATATAAAAATGCGAAGGATACTTTTTTAGTTTTTTTATATAATAAAAACCCTTAAATACTATATTTTCATTCCATAACATCAGTGTTCATTTCATTTTATTTTAGTATTTGAACAATATCATTAATTTAATAAAAAATGTAATTTCTTTAGCAAACATATAAATATTATAATTTGAATAACGAAATCAATTTATTAGGGGTTATTTATACTATTTTAACACATAATTTTTCAGAAAAAAAGTAATTTTTCTTACTTGGACAGTATTTGTAGCTATGCGCCTTATCCCCTGAAAATGTTTGTAACCTTTAATAACTTACGACGCGGACACTAGGTGTTTCCGATTTTAAGCTTCAAATTCCGAGGTGAAACCTGAGCGTTTAAATACACCGGTTAAGATGATGTTAAATATTTTTTTCTGTAAACGATCCTTGTGTAGTAGTAGTTGTGCAATGAATCGGATTAAATTTGTGGCCAAAACTGCTTACCGTCCCAATTTGGCGTTCAGAGCGGTGATCAATTAGCAACCGCGTGTGCCCACAATACTACACAACTACACTACAATGAAACACTATTCAATATAAAGCCAACAGAAGCCTTAATGAAAATTGTTGACGAAATGCCAACAATCGCACCGATCATGCATAGCTATATAAGCTATTGAGTTTTAGTTATTATTAAAAATAAATTTACTACTGGTCCTTAAAATACTGTAGTTAGGAAAAACTCCGAAACCGTGGATTAATGGCAACAGGATTTGAGTTAACACACATCCTGTTTGGCATAGTATTAATTATGACCCTTGTTAAATAATTTATTGTAATTAAAATTCAGCTTCATTTTCACGATGTGTTTGTTTGAAATAGTGCGTATTGTTATACGGTTGTCGTGATATACACAGTAGACAAAACGGAAACCCTTGCGCATTTTTCATGTTAGTCTCGAGTTGGCCGTTTCCTGTGCCAAGATCTCTCACAATTATCAAGAGAATGGTAGAGAAAGGGAATTGTTTGGAATGGCGTTTCTTTGCCCATTCACTGCTATAATGAGGGACGCCGAACTGCCCTCTTATTTTGCCCACACTTCAACAAATATACAACTATTATTTACAGCGAGGCCATATTCGATTTTGTAATTTGGATTTGTCTGACTTGGTTTAGGGGAATAGCCTGAAGCCACAATTGAAATAATCTCATTGCAGAGTCAGTCGTCTGAGAAATGACCGGTGAGCCAATCTCAATTTGACATGGAATGTTTGACAAATTATACTATAATTTTATCACTATATTCGCTCAAACGTCTGCAAAATTGAGACGCGCAAAAGTAGTAGTCTTATTGCGGTAATGAAAGAGATCTTAAATGGTACGTTGCGCTCCGTTTGGTGCACTTTGTCAAATAGCTTAATTGAAAAAGTCTTCTTCACATTGACCCGACTACCGCTATATTTTCAACGAGCACCCTCTCCATTAGGCTCTTTTGAACTACCCATCTTATGTATTTATATACCAATAAATACTTAAAATAAAAAAATAAAAATAATTGTGCACACTTACATCTGCATCTCATGCATCTTCCTCTTCAAAAGTAAAGTAATGGATTCCCAGGCATACGTCACCGTAAATACTATAGTAGAGTTACTAAGCTACACTTATGGTCGGTACAAAAAAACGATCAAAAGTAAAGCAAAGCAACTCTAATACCGTCTTTACGGTGTACGTTTACGGCGACGCACGCCTAGGAATACCAAGCTTAAGGCAGTGTCTTTGTCGCTTTCAAACTATTGTCGGTTATTCGTTTGATCTCATCATGTCACGTCTAATGTGCAGTGCGTGGAATTTGTATAAAACGATAATTAATATCAAAAGAATCATGATAACAATTAAAGTAATATTTCATGTATTCAAATTCTTTATAACCACTACGTGTTATTATTACCATCGATGCAATTCTTATGTTTTAATTTAAATATCGGTTTTCATTTAATTAAATACAAGATTATTATTATATTTCTCATATTTCTAGTATTTTTTACCGTCATTTGTAAAAAATTTCAACAAACATTATCAACAGACCTAGTCCAAAAGAGTGTGATAAAGTGCTTTGACGTATTCGAGTTCTTCAATGATTTTCTTTCTTATTATTTTATATATTTTAACTCTCTGATTTACACAGAACATTATGATATACATCTACACTTATCTTACATAAATTATTATATTTATGGGACAAACTATAAAGTAGAATGTATATTTCAGAAATAATAATTCTATTTTATTAATATAATGATGTTATATTTTTTTCTATTCCGTTCGTATATTCAAATAGAATAATAATAATACATTTTACTTATTATAATTTTTTTTTAACTCTGATATTTCAACAAAACATTTGATAAACATCTATAGTTATCACATATAATAAAAATGTAAGCCGTGTAGTGCTCTACAATTGTTTTTTTTTTTACCTTCTTAGCCGAGGTTTGCTTCTCAGCTGAATTCTGCGGTAATATTGATATTCATACATATATTTTAATGAAAATGTATGATCTGGTGATGAAGAGCAACTTACTATTTTGAAAGTCTATTAAAAAGTTATCATTGAACACCTTCTTTCGCTCACTAAGTTGAGAGGGAGTGGGCAACAAATCTTTGTTAACGTTCGAGCATGCAGAGTTGGCTGGCACCGAATTTGCTTTTCAGCTGAAAATCCAAAGGGCCGTAGTCTGAAAGCTGCACTTATTTGAGTGCGAAGCCGATTTATTTGCAATTTCGTCTCACATGCTGTGGAACACTTCTGCTAAGGCTTTTACGGCCCCAGGAACGGAACTTGTTTACGGCCCACGACCTATTGTTATTGAATGGAGTTACCGATAAAGCTAATTTCGTATCGCCTGCCAACTAACCGTACCCCATTTTTGTCGGAAATACGTCACTTCAAAAGCCTTTCTTTACGTTCCCATCGACATTCGTTTGCCTATTTACAACACCCCGACTACATTCGATTGCCAAATACACTCATTACTATGTTTACGAGACTCGCATTTAATTTGCAGTAACATATCGACTGCTCCAGCGTATAATATCGTAAGTGCAAAAAATTCTGTGTGCTCTTAAGTCTTTATGGAACTGAGTTACATATTCAATCTGGTAACACTGCCTGTCACGTCTCACTCGATTTAATTATTATTTATAACATATAACAGTTTACGATTAAATACCTTCTATTGACAGAGACATGAAATGTGTTATAGATCATAGATGAATCTACATTAGTTGCCGGTCAAATAGGACTAGTTTTACTAATTCGAAAAAGTTCCACTTAAAAGGTTAAATAATGATTGAAAATCAACATTTGTTGATGTTTTATACATTTCATACATACAATATGTGGCTCAGTTCCATAAAGACTTAAGAGCACACAGATTTTTTTGCGCTTACAATATTATACGCTGGAGCAGTCGATTTATACCCTGGATCTTTAAAAATGTTTAGTTTAGTTTTAAGATCTACAAAAATGTTTAGTTTTGGGTAAAAACGTCACATTTATATTTTTTTAATAATGAATTAAATTTCACTTTACACGTTTACCACACTATCTTATTTATTTAAAGAATCCTCATTGTATTTTAGACAAATCACGTGTAACCGAAACAAAGATTGATGCATTCCTAATGTCGTATCCTGTGGGATGCAACTCGATATTGTTGTATTGCTAGTTTTCTATTTGGATTTTGAAAAAAAATGAAAACAGCGTGTCACTTGATGAATTTATATGATGCTGAAACAGTGCATCTGTTTTACGATATAATAACTATAAATCTTATCCTTTATAGCCTTAAGTGCACGACTATATAATTTTACCATATCTGGAGTCATAAATATCTACCATGATTTAGATCATCTTGGGGTGTGCTCTGAAAGTAAATCATCATACATTTATTATATTCTCGACTGATAACTATTATCTATTTGAAACTTTGCACTAGCTCCTAATTTACATCATATCGCAGCATATTTGAGAATACTTTAATAATATTATGATTTAACGTTACGCTTAAGGCTCATACTTATTTATTATACTATTATATATATTTATATTCTTTCAACCTTCATCATGAAAAATCTTATGGATTCTTTGGTTTTTTTAATATAAAAAATGTATATTTATGTCCATTTTAAGCAGTACCTTAGATGATTTCAAAATTATTAAATTGATTATTCTTATTCCGCTTTTAATTGACACTAAAATCTTTTTATAAAAAATTAAGAAGCCCAAGGTTTTTTTCGTATAAAAAAAATAATTTAATTGATAAGATTAACTAGCCAACTTGGACCATTAATTGTGATGGATCACATAATGTTTGCTTATTCTCCAATTTAATTATTTTAGTTTGAATAAAAAACATGTTGTGTATAAGCGCATTGCTGTCGACCCTCCAAACTACACACACCCTAAGCTACTATATATATATATATATATATATATATATATAACTATATATATATATATATATATATATATATATATATATACATATATATATATATATATATATATATATACATATATATATATATATATATATATATATATATATATATATATATATATATATATATATATATACAAACGAACCTCGACTTTCGCACATTCGACTTTCGCACAATTCGCTATTTCGCATATTTTTTTTCTATTCGCTATTTTTGAAAAATAGTTTTTTAATTATTTTTTTCCCGAAATAATGCAATGCATGTTTTGTTTTCCTGTTGCACCATGAAACGCTTATGAGCCAAGTCCGCACTGTCAAAAGTGTTATGTCCTGTTCGCACATATGCATTAACATACGAGAGCGAGCGAATCAAACGCATGCATTTGAATTTACTAATTTGTACACACTCCCGTCTGATCTCGACAGGTTCAGTCTTGCGTTAGCATACGCACAGATGAATTGTCAACCATTGTCAAATGAATTTCTTATGGATCGTCACGAGAATGAAAATTCTAGTTCATACGTACAAAACGAAAGTGAGGAAGAAGAACCAGAAGAAATACCCAATACCTTAACATTAAAAAACTTGAACGAAGCTTTAACACATATTGAGAAATTTTTAAATATTATAGAAGAATGTGACCCAAATGGAGAACGCATATCTAAAGTGCGTAGGGAGATCCATAATAGCACTGCGTGTTACAGAACTCTCTATAAAGAAAAGAAAAAAAATAATAAAATACAAAAAACTCTTGATAATTTCGTTAAAAAAATATAATTTCAATTTAATATGTACTGAGTAATTTTTGACAAATAAAATTTTTGAAGTATTTACAATCTTTGGTGTTTTTTTTCCCTCTACTTTCGAACATTTAACTTTCGCACACATTTTCAGGAACCAATTATGTGCGAAAGTCGAGGTTCGCCTGTATATATATGTATATGTATATAAATATAACAACAAATACAACAAAAAACCAAACCAAAGAGAGTGATTTCTTTATTGATATTTGAATTAAATAAGATTTCTTCTCTCTTTTGAAATTGTCGTTTTTGTATTAATAACGCACTTGAAATAGATTGACATTGGGCTTGTAGTTTGCCAACAATGTCCACGTTTGATGAAGGATAATACGTAGGCGGTATCGTAAAGGATTGGTGGACAGGTTGCAGGTAGATTATAATAAATTGTAAAAAAGAGGCTTGCAAAGAAATTTCCTTGTTTATGAAATGCAGTAGTGGCCTTTATAATATGAGATGATCATATTAAATAATATAACGACCGCAAATATTGGTATTATAGAAGATGATACGATCCGTTATTGGAGGTTGTCGTGTCTGCGTCAGTTTTGTATTTCCTGTCCGAGAGAGCCTTCGATAAGGATGGACGCCGTTACAGGAAATAGTCACTATCATCACTACCACCATACCTTATACTATCCTTACCACCTTCCACATACTCCTTATATCTTATAGACAACCACCCTCAACCCCTGTCCGACAAATTGTTTTTTCAACCACAAATTCGATTTGTCGCTCTCGCACTTCATTTCTCTCGTAAATCATGTGATCGCTTTTGGTCACCATTTTTTATAGTCAAGTAACTTCTGCGATTAATAAACGGGTTATTTTGCGGATGATTTGGTTGTACTTAAAAAATAATTAATAATTCCGGCTTAATAGTACATAAGGCGCGTGACTACAAACACTGTGGTGGCACTGGGAGTTCGGGAATAATATTAATAAAATCCCGATCGATAGTCTTGATCCAGGTAAACTCTGATTTTCTGGATTGTTAGGTTAATACTGTGGCGATTATTAATTTATTTATTTAAACGCCCTGAGGAGCTTTTTTTAGAAAGGGTTTTTTATACACAACAACGTGTTAATTGTCTGTCGGTGATCGGCACAGTACTTTACAATTGTGAGTATTTTTTTATTTATTAAATAATAGAAAACAGTTCTCTGAAATACCAGAGAACCTACATCTCTAATGAAGCTTTTTTTAGATACAACAACGTGTTAATTAATTGTCTCTCGGTGATTTTAACTATTTATAATTACACAAGTCACCGACTTAATAATCAATAATTTCTTTACAGTACCTAGTTGCAATAACCGATAAAATCAATTTAAAAAATAATAGTGAGTGGGATTTGAACCCATGACCACAGTATTTGTAGTCACGCTTCTTATCCCCTGAGCTATTACGCTGGTTTTTGTGTAACTAGTAATAGTGAAGATTACTGACAGAAAATTAATTAAAACTTTGTTATGTCGAACAAACAGAGCCGCTCTGTCGGTTATCTCTGTAACTACTAATAGTTAAAATTAGTGACAGGTAAACATTAAATCTGAATATTAATTATTACATATTTTTTATTAGTTAAATCGATCACTTAGTATCGGACTCGAACCTTCATTAAGGCTTTTTAATACTTTTATAATTAATTATTTCAATTCAATACACATTTTTTGTAAGTTATTCTTTACTAGTGAGTTCTGTTATTAAATATTTTGTCTTTCAATAACTTCTAATTATATTTTTATTGCATTTTGCTTACTTGTTCAACATCTCTCATAAATATATTAATTGAAGCGAACCGTTTTAAGTTAGTGAGTAATGAATTTCCCGGCTAGATGAAAAAATACGCATTGTTAAGACGAACTTTCCTTATGCAACAATTTTTAATAAAACATCCCCAAGTGTAAGTTTCGTCAAACGAACAATTACCGTTTTGTTCACCTCCAGACAGACTTTTCACAATGGTCTTTTAAAAGCCAATAATTACGGTCTTTTATTTAGGAGAATCTCTCCTTTTTCTGATTCGTAGGCATCTCCTGAATGTCACCTAATGACATACTCTTGACATATATTCTCCTGAAAATGTAGCACTCACCAGTATGGATATTTAGACATATCTGTGTCGTTTTGGTAAATAAAATAATGATGCGATGTGTATTGTGTGGATTAATTTAATATCTGGGTGGTTTGTATAAGTCACGGACAACAACGTGAAATTGCACGCTTTTATTCATAAATGCTCGAGCGCCCAGTGTACAACTGAAAAAGCGCATCGTGTTCGCCGGATTGCCTACAAACGAGGCGTTTAATTATTATTTAGCTCCTTTCATACTGCACAATTATATTCTCCACTACTAGTTTATTACCATTACTAAAATATTCATATTTTTAATTAATTACTAGTAGATTATTCAATTAGAGAAATTAATCATCATTTTTACTTAATCGGCAAAAGCGATGGTTTTTTTAAAAAAAAAATCAAAACACAGATTTAAATTTTAACCCAAAATATACTATTATATATTTTATACTGAATAATTGCTCAGTTATTGATAAATTTGCCATTGAGCGATTTTTAGCAGTTGGTGACTTTTGGGATAGTGAAATTAATAAAAAAAACATTTTACTGAAAAAGTGAATTAAATTACTTTTGGCTTAACAACGACAATATTGTGACAAAGTTGTTCAAATACACCACCCTTAATTCAGTAACAGACCACTTGCTAAATAATCCACCCTCATAATAATAGAATATAATCAATTTTTTGTGTCTTATTGAAAGTACAATTTTATAAATAATAAATTAACAATAAATTAGTCAAATGATCTTCACCAAGATACAATCAAATAAATTATTTTATAAATATCCACAAAATAAATACGATTAAAGGTATTATATACGTCTTAGTAACAGGAAAACAGCATAAGGTTAATATCCTTTTCCATACAACCATCGCCACTTAACCACTGTTTGTTTGGTCTATTTACTCTTTTCAGTACCATACAAACATTTTACCTCAAATACGAACTTCGCACAGCTTTCCTGCTCCGAATTAATTCGCTCATAGTAATAAAATAAAATCGTATTTAATTCCAAAAATAAATAAATATTAAGTTATCGTCGAAAGCACACACAGACGGGTAACGAACCGATATCCTCTTAAAATAGTCAAACTTGCAGTAGAAGCGTAAAATTTTAATTGGTTCTCCATGTTTGTTGCCATCCTTATTATTTTATTGTATAAAATGTCCTAGAAATACTGCATTAATGAATGCTTTTTACCACACGGATCTTTTGATTCAACCGTTTCCTAATTATCTTGCTTTCCAAAATGTGCCCCATTAAAGTGTTACGTAATTTATTATGTGAGCGATCTGAATTTTGTCACGTTTTGTATGTGAAACAAAAAAAAATATCAAAGGTGGCAAACAATCCATTTTATTTTATCGTTATTTGTTGTAGCTTGTGTTACGCAATGTGACAGAAAAGAGAAAATCTGGGCGCTTGTCTACATTGACAGATTTTTATTAAAAAGCGACCCGTGCTTCCTTTTTTTATACAAAATCGAAGCGGGAATCCCCCCTGGGACTTAGCATTTCAAATGAGGACCCGATATCTGTCGAATTTCGATAAAAACAATATAGGAAACGCCGTCATATTTCAACAGTCACATTTCCGTCCACGAGATTTTTCAGAAATTGATTTTATTAAAAAATAAGTTAATAAATTTCAGGGGTGTAATTCCCTTATTGTTGAGTGAATTGCGGTGTAGTTAATCTCAAAGTAAAGTAAGAAAGGTCAAATCTATCTGCTGAATCACTCTTCAAACAATTTATAAACGTCCAAACCAAAATCCGATCAAGCACTACTACAATGAATCGGAATTAAATGTTTGTGAAAATTAAGCACACCCGATTTTAAGTAAATAATAAATATTAAAGGGATTGTCTCAAGTAGGCTAGTTAATAAACACACGGAGACAAGTTTTTCTCGTAGAAAGCTTTATGTAGTTCTATTGGATCGTTTACAGAGAGGCTTTAATTAGATCATCCTTCTCCCACATTCGCCTCTTCTCTATTTGCTCAAACTTTAATTAACTTACCATACAAACTAGTCGTTCGTTTTCACCATCTCACCTTTTTCATCAAAAATTACCCGTGATAATTAGAGAACGGCGATCAATCAAAATTATTCAATATATTGTGTTTTACACCCTAACGATGTTATGTCGTAATCACTGAAGACTTGTTGTCCAACTTGAACTTAAAATAATAATAAAAACATACATAACATCCGTGGGTCATAATATATTACAATTTATTTATTATATGTGAATTCATACAATGATTGATAAAACAATACATCTTACGAATTAGAGTATACAGGGTGGACTTGTATTAACTGAGAATATTATAAGGGTGGTAGGGTATCGCAAGAATATATTAAAAATATATTATTAATTAAGAATAAAAAAATATTAATAGTGCTTTTGGAATCGAGTTTGGGCCACCATCTTGGAATCAGCTGTTTCTGTGAAGTACTCAGTAGTGACTGCCGCCTGTGTATTGTGTTGTTTAAATACGTAATTAATATTTTTATTTTTTTATCCATAAAAAAAAAATTAATATTTTTTCGCTTATATTTGCGATACTCTACCACCCTTTACAATATACTTTCAGTTAATTTAAGTCTACACTGTATAAATCTTTTTAAATATGAATTGAGTTATACAAAGTATGGCGAAAAAAACAATAACCCATTTGCAACAAAAATTGTAGATTTGAATCCATATTAAATTATAAATTCCCAAGCGATCATGTCAATCTAGGTGTTCTCTAATTTACTGAGCTGATTATTTAATCGTGTCTTGTGTAACTGTAATAGTTAAAATTTATCGCTGGCATGTTAAATTTAGACTAAACCTTTGGGTCTTGTTTATTGTAAGAAAGAAAAGGCAAACCTCGTTAACGATAAGTAATGACTTTTTACTGTCAATATGCACCTTATTATTTTATTATTCCATTCCATCTAGTAAATGTCAAGACCGTTATTTAAATTTAATAAAAGCATCCCTGCTTCCAAGCTGGTTAAACTCATTCAATCATTCTTATAGTAGAACTGTCACCCTAAATAGCAGACATATTAATTATTTGGGTGATTATGCAAATGGTCGATGTAAAAAAATGGGCGATAGTGGTGTTGTGATATCTTAGGTAATGCAAATAGAAGGTTAGCTTATGAAATATTCACATCTCATTACACCGAACTCGTACAGCCTTAAAGCCGCGTCTTTGCATTTGCAATTCGAAACACACTTCCTCCTCATTTGCTTTTTGAATTATTTTAATTTTGTTTAATACCCTAAAATGCCCATTAATTTATATCGGCGACTTAGTGTCAGTCAGTATTGAGTGGTAACAAATAGGTACGATTGTCTCCATAAAGTCTGATAGTGGAACAGAACATATTTCAGAGCAACTTTGAGGCTGAGTTTCTTCTTCGATTGTCGCCCGCACGATTGATGGTCTCCAAATACAACCACCACATACTACTTTAACAAGTTTTTCCTTGCCTACTTCATCAGTCTTAAACTACCTCTGCCACTGTCAATATATTCACTACTTTTAGCCCAGTCAAATTAGGAAGAAAAAGGGCCAAGCCTCGGAATTCGAGCATAGAAGCTGTAATTTTGCATACACCTTTATTCTAAGGGTGGTCTGAAAAATCGAATGAAATCAGGTGACGGGTTTGGAAGTTATTCTAGGTCAAAGGTCACAAAAATCAGTTTTTCACGTTAACATATTTTATATATTGTTCTTTTGAATGAATGGAATGCCAGTGGGGCGGAAAATGACATATTTATTATGCCCTACTGTGCTTTCATGAGAAGTATGAAAGAATTCCTCTATATTAAGCATTCGTGATGTTCATTAATTGATATTTTTATTATACGCTGTATTTGTTATATATTTAAGTTTCTTTTATCTTGTATCTTCAGTAATTCTGACAAATGTCCATCATTGCCGAACCGCATTAGGTTTTTCCTGTAATGCCAAGGTGATGATGGTTCATGCTTTCCTAATTTGATTGATTTTATATATATATATATATATATATATATATATATATATATATATATATATATATTAGATAAAAAAATATATATAAATTGTAGACCATCAGATTTGTGACAAATTTTGTTAAAAAACATTTTTAATAAACCCCACCGTTTTCGAGTTGTACTGTAGCGCAAGGCTTCATACAAACAAAATTAATTAGAAATCATTGAAAAATCATTAGCAATACATTTATATCATTTATTAGTTAATACATTATATTTAATGATATTTTGCATTTTTCTAATATATTTATATATAGAATATCACACAGATTTTTAAGGATTATTTCAAAGGTAAAACGCAATTTCAACATGTACCAGGATCTAGAAACATTGTATTCTATACATATTGTTATTAACACAAGAACGTATCTACTAATTTATATTAAAATACGCCTCAAGGGGCTTTTTTAGAAATTTTTACCTGACGGCTTTTCCCGGTTGCTCTGACTCGTCTCAGTATTTACCGTACAATACAGGAAATCAGAGTAAACCTCGATTTATCTATTGTATAATTATGCAGCCTTAAAGATATCCGTTGTTCATTTACAAATATAACATAAATTCACTTATTATTACAGTACAAAATTAATTATATTTTTACCTTAGTATTTTCTAGAACCTCTTTAAATATATAAGGCGTATAAATTTATGTATACACACCCAGGGGCTTCTTTAGGGAATGTGTTGGGATGATTTCTATTGATGTCTGTCTTAGTATTCACCTTACAATACAGTTAATCAGAGTAAACCTGTATAAAGACGATCGATTGGGATTTTATTAAATGATATAGTCATAATAATCGATCGCATAATTCTTTTTAGTTTTTTTATATTACAGTTTACAAGGAGAAAAGAAAATAAATATTAGTATTTTGAATGTTTTAGTGCAAAAAGTTAGGCTTTCATTTAAAGTCATATTAGTTGTATAATTTACTTTAACATAAATCAGCTTCTAATATCGATAAAAATTGGGTTACAATGAATTAACTGCCTATTAACGTATTTTTATATATATGTTTTTCTAATTAATCACACATCGATTTGATATTTATTGGTTATTATTAAACACAGTTATATTTTATATTGCTTACAAATCTAGGTAATTATTTTATTTATTATACATATTTTTTTATTTATAAGGTCCATGGGTATATGATTATTAGCCGTACATAATCGATAGCTGAAGCGAAGCAATAGATGACTTCTCTGCCTGAAACACTGTACTTAAAATGTATCCACCGGGTCTGTTAAGTCTAGAGACACTCTATGTGAGTGATGTAATAATTAAAATATATTTTTAGTATGTATAATGATTGTATTTTGTAGTGTTATTGATCGTGGTAGACGACTAGTGTTGGTTGGTGGTGCGACCCTCCCTAATGCGTACATATAAGAAAGTACGCTGTAACCTCAAAACACCTGCGGCCTCAGCCTCAAACCACTCTTCATCGAAAATACTTCATCGAATATCCCTCCCTTCTTACTAAATAAAATATATATATATATGTATACACTCACATACATAAAAAATAGGCCGCCTCGCTTCCTTGATTTTTACCCCCTTTGATCAAGACAAACGATGAAATGTCCTTTGCAATCATTTTAATTTTGACTAATACTATATTCGTTTTTTTAAACTCAAACATCGAAATGGTTTATTTATGACCGGTCGCAATATTATATGACTATATCGCTATATTATATGGTCGCAATATTATATTTTTACCCCCTTTGATCAAGACAAACGATGAAATGTCCTTTGCAATCATTTTAATTTTGACTAATACTATATTCGTTTTTTTAAAACTCAAACATCGAAGTGGTTTATTTATGACCGGTCGCAATATTTTATGACTATATACTATCATCTCAATATTACCTGCAGTGTATTATTATATTTTTAAATCTCTTTTAATTATAGCTACTTGGGTTCGCATTCTGTAATTAATAACTATTAAATAGGATTGAGAATACAAACAAAAAATACAACAACAGTAATATTTAAAAATATATCATAAGAGAAAAAATAATAAAAGTAAGTGGTTTGATACATAAATATAATAAAAATGTGTAAATGACCAAAATTTTCATTGAGCAAACGAGATAAATAATTTTAAAAAATTCACTTCACAAGACTGTTTATCATGAATACATTTTACTATAAATTATTTCATTTATATCAATAGTATTAAAAATATTTTTTAACAAACCATAGGATAAAAAACCTAGGTTTATATTTGGGAAGCTATGTATACTAGTTCTTATGTAGAATTATTGCTTTATTATAATATTAATTTTAATCAAGTAACTAACTAAAAATTATTTAAAAAATATCTATTTTTTCAATAACTAACTATAGTATACCTAAAATTATGATGAAACTCAATAAGTAATAATATCCGGCTTTATTATTTGTATATTTTATTTTAAATCAAATAAGCAATTTTTAATCAAAACTTTTTAAAAAAGCGCGTTTCCCATTACGAATTTTATTATATGGATCAATCCCAAAATCAAATAATTACAGGATAAAAGTTGCCTTTTTGAACAGTATTGGTTTGGGTTTATATCCCGGCATCGATGTATCGTTGATATAATTCTATGATTAACTAATTTCACAATTATATAAGTTATTACCTAAGCTATGATTAAACAATTATTCTTTAATTACATTCACAAACGTCCCATTACAAATGAAAGTAGTATAAAAACGGCTCATAAAGAAATGCATTGGAAAAGTTTGAACATCCTTGTTGTATTGTGAGTCGGGCGCGTCTGAATTTAGAGGCCTTTGAATATTCATTCGTAGCAAACTTGGAGCAAGTTTCGTATTTATTTGGAGTTGCACAGAAGCAGGCGGCGGGGTTTTTAAATTCATTTTGGGTCGTTTGTTTCAATTCAATTTGGAGCTGGTTTGTTTTGCGTGCCTTTTATTTCCACGCCTCGTCTTTTGCTCGAAACTCGCGTCCGCCGCATATTTCAATTCAATGGCTCCAGCACTGCTTTAATTAAAACTAATAAATGGTCACCCTTTTGTCTTGCCATTATTATCGCGTTTGCTTAATTAGACTCACTTTTAATCTTTGAATAGTTTCGCATACCTGGGCAGATGATTATCGATAATTGGGTACGCTATTTAGATGTGTATGTGTGTGATAAAATCAGTAGCGCTTATGTCGTATAATTTGTTTGGAGAGGACCTCTATTTTATTCAGCATCATCAAGATACTATCTCTTAAATTATATCGTAATACAGTATTTTAAAAATGGCTGTATTTGTATGGAATGGCAGGGCACAGGACACAGCACATGTCAAACGCACGTCCTCGGCTACCAAATCGTTTCCTCCCCCAACAGATAATGTCGTCAGGAAGACAGTCTTCAAAGGCTGGTGGTTCTTTGCCACCCTTAAACCTTTATGAAATACCCGATGTCGATAGAATATCTTCACAATAAGCCACCGTTTCATTTTATACATTTCGCAACCGCACGTTTTCAAACCTGCGTTTCGAAATTGCCCTTATAGCCCAACAGTTCAAATAAAAAAAAATACTCATAATCTTCAAATGAAACTCGGAAGGATTTAATTTCTAACAGATGCTCCTTTAAAACTTCGCTCTTTTGATACTTACCATAAGATTGTGCTATGATATTCCGTTCATTTAAAAATAATTATTATAGACTATCCAATGGACATTTGGTGTATGTCAGCTTTTTCCATAATTGAGTTTGCAGACATATTTTGTAAAAATAGTATACATCTTAAAAGTACCAATACTGGAAAGGCATTTTTACTAGGCGGACTTTTAATAATTGAAAGTATTTTAAAGTTGGGTATTTTAAATTTAAAAAATTGCCTTAATTTCACACTTTGACTCGCCTATTAGTGGCAACCATATTTCGACTAATACGAATAAGCCGCTGTTATTTCATATTAATTTGCAATAAAAATGGTCGATGCTTAAGGTAAAATATAACATTTAATTATTTTATTATCTTATAACCTTAGGCATTTATATGCAAATTTTATTATTCCTTATACAAGAAATTATAATTTTCATACCAATTATAAATTGTGTGTTATTAACTAATTCACATAAAAAATTTGGTCTCAAGACAAGTTTATTCAAAAAATAAAATTAATTAAATAAATGGGTCGAGCCAATTTGTCAACTATTACAATTATACAGGTCAAGGGCGGCTCTGCCCGATTTATTTTTATTTATTTTGAACTGGATTAAAATTTCTTATTATTTTATTTATTGTAGACGGATTTAATAAGAAGTAGTATGAATTATTTCTTCAGTCGTACTCCATGATGCACTATTCCTTTTCAGGGTAGGCCCAATAAGTTGCGGCTAATGTGTGTATAAGATAATTTCATATATGAATCTGATTATTACAAAGCATAGCATATGAATTGTTCTAGTGGTGCATGGGGAATAATATGAAGATATATATAATTCTATGGCTTTATATCTTGGACCGGACAGTTGTATGAACCGGACACGGATATCCGATCACGTCCAGACTTTTTTTCACCATTCAAATGTGTCACGCCTTCCTTATCTTCATTCCACGGGGACCAACTATTTTCATTCTAAAATCACGTCTTTCCATTCGTACTTATGTGCCAATTATCTAACTTATAAATGGAAAATCCGTATGGAATACAATAGATATTGAGAATGGTTTTAGCTGGTAGACTATGGGTAAATCCCGACAAGCCACAGTGGCTTCAATTGATTCTCGCCTGACCATCCCATACTTTATACTAAGCCTCACTAACACGTCTCTAAGCCGGAACATTAATTACAAACATCTCACCTGATACTTCACATGCTACTATCAATAAAAATGTATCTAAACTTTTTTTAAATAAATATCGTTGGTTCATGTTATCGTGATTGCCTATATTCAGGCGTATGCAGCTTTTTGATGAACGATATGATGTTATTTTCAGGCGCCTGCTCTTGAATCGATTAGTAAATAAAAATATTTTTATTGTGTTCTGTGCTTATTAAAATTCAATCCCCGTCTAGTATTTAGTGTGAATTTAAAAGCATTCTATTCGAGAGCAGTAGTCACTTAAGAATGTGTCGAGTAGTTGAAAGTGTACGATTCGGTTAACACGGGTTTTTATTCTGGGCACTTGAGTGGTGATTTATTGGACTGCTAGATTTCCATTAGTTGTGGGCAAAGAAGCTTTAATAGTGGAACTTTTATCGCCGTTACTTGTGAGCTTCCACTGCTAAACCCCGGACTTTGCATTTTACAACTACCATACTCTTCTTCTTTGTATGATCGTGTCTTCTTCAATATATGCTTTATTTCTTATATTAAAACCGCTGTTTAACGACTCGTGAATAATCTAGATCAGATCTGAATACCGAGAAAAGTCACGACGAGGGTTAATTTCTAAGCCGAAATATCGCATTACAAAGTCAGTTATATTTAATGACTGAAATCAAAAATTCATCAAGTCTCGGCCGAAGTTAATTACAGCAAATTATTAAATCCGAAGTGAAAAATTTCCCGACCCTTTTTCATTATTAAAATTTATCGTTTGCTCTAATTGACTTCATTTCTAACATCTTATTTATAAGTAACTCTTGTTATCAATTAGACAGTATGAAAAGCTTGAGAACTAAGAAATTTATCAGCTGAGATTTAACTCTGTGGTGAAAAGTGTATTGTGATAAGTGATCGAGTGTATCCAAGGTGGGTTACTGGTGTCTCGGCGAAGGAAGTCGCACTTGGGACTTGGATCGAAGAGGAGCCTTCGATGGGCGGAAAGTGTCTTGGGGCTTAAGGTCTCGGGGGCATGTCGATGGGGGCTCGGGGGGCGGAGGCACTTGGCCGAGGAGAGGAATCCGCCCCCGGGGCCCCGCGACAGCCTACTTACCACCCCCGGCACTTTCCTGCGAAGACAACCGCTATCTACACCTCAACTTTGCTCTCATGGTCGACCTCAAATGGTTGGAGAAGGTAAAAGATTAACCCCAACAATTTAATAAAATATAAATTTTCGATTGAAGAGTTCTTTGTTTGATTTTTTATGGGTTGATATATTTATTAGATTGAATTTGAGGATTTATTATCGACTTTGCAGGTAATAAAGATTGACGTCGCAGCTTCCGTGGCTTTCGCATATCAACCACATAAATTTTATACGACCCTATAAAAATTTCCTCTTTCCTTGATGCGTTTATTCCAACACTCGATAGTAAAATGCACTTATTTTCCTCAATATTAAGATTTATACCTTAAAAAGTAAGCTGAAGCTTGTTTGTTTACTTTTCATGTTGTCATACCAGCTCGTGTTTCTATTACAAACTGCTGAGTTTACACTACTTGTGTGTTTACTGGATATGTCCAAAATTTATCATGATACATAGATATAAACATAAGATATCGCATGAGTGGCTAAATTCGTGGTTAGTTCAAGTACATCAAGTAGCCCAAAAACATGAGTTACCTGGCAAACATTATTCTGTAAACATCTCTCTTCATATATTCAGTTATATTTCACAGTAAATTTCATATGGACTCAAGTACATCTAGGCTCAGTTTGTAGCGCTGACTACTTCTTCAACATGTTTAAAATATGATTGGGTTTTAATCGCAAAATATTATCACAAACACTCTCAGAGGTCACTAAGAAATATGTTGATCATATTAACGTTTTGTAAATTGTAATAATCCTATCCTCCCTCTTGCACACATTTCTTATGAAAATTATAATAAAAATGTATTTTAACTTGGTGTTTATGTTCAGTATTGACCTCTGAAGGCTGTATGTATGAGAGAACAGCTCCGAGAGACGGCTTGAATTGATGGTGTTTGTTTGGCATATCAGCCAGTAACACGCTTGCCTATACCACAGGACTCGAACCTGTTACCCTGTATATTGTTTTTATAATTACTGCGCATATTGCAACATATACCCTTTTTAATCAGCCGCAGCCAACAAGCTCTTAATGTTACCTCAAACAAATTCATACCATTGTCCCCGTGGCCCGCGGGGACCCATTTAATTCAAATTTATTAACTTTACTATAACCCCATCCCATTAAATACTCATTATTCACACGATACTAAACTCAATTAAATAATAAAATTTGACAATATTTATTCTGACTATATATTCTATATATTCTGACCTATATATTTTTTATAACGATATGTAATACTAACGCCAGGTTTTTCCATCCTTATTTAATATTTAGTAGCTTAGTAGATTTACTTATCATGTAAAACAACCGGCCTTAAGATAACAAAATAGGCCAACCCTGAAATATGTCGAATTGAAAAAAACAATCATTTATATGTATTTTCAAATAGCAATATACACATTTTTATAATTATTTAACCAATGCAGTTAATTTTATGTTCACATAAAAATAAAGTATACCTAATCAGAGCTAAAAAATAGAGATGAATAAATAATACATTTTTAATGAATTTCATTATTGTTTTTGACACTTAAAACTGGAAATTGCTTATTTTACTTTAAAGTAAAAAATATTTGTAATTTAGCCAGTCCGTTAAGTTACTGATAGAATGTATATTGTACAATGAAATGAAACGTTCAAATTATTTTTATTCTTTTATGTTTAAAGAATGCAATGTACATACTTGTGTTTAATATATTTAGGAATGTTTTTAACGTCGCAGGTATTTCAATTTAAAACATATGAGAATTCATTCATCCCCTTGTGGTTTTTATTTGTAGCAAATAACATTCACGGCACGATCGAATTTTGCCAACACAATTTTGGTTTCGGTATTTGCCTTGGCCCACAACTTTCCCCTTGCCTGTGTATGTATATTCTGTTTTTTTCTATGCCATTTTCAACAGGTGTTTCTGTTTCTCTACGATTTCGAACCAAATCCTAATCTAGTTGCTTTCGGATCGATATGGATTTCCATACGACTGAACCCCATATATTAATGTGAATAAAATCATTTATTATCTCTCTATATTATGATTGAAAGAAGATAATAATCTTAAATTTTTATTTTCTCCAAGCTTTTCAATCATCCCATTTTTTTACAAAAGGACACGGAAAAATGAAACGGCGAGTGCAAAAGCCGCGCCCCCATTTTAATATTCTCAATGAAACAATAATCTTTCAGGAGTGGTTTTAATAAATATTCTTAGACCGGCGACTGAATACCCGGAAATTTAATGCTAACTGCTTGCCGTATCTGAATTTTAATCCCGCGCTAAAAAGAATGAAAAGAACAGGGGGAAATGATAAATAATAAACGCAAACAAATCGAAGTCTCTTTATAATGTTTATTAAAAATTAACTAGTACATCATGATTATATTTCACAGTATCTTTTATTTAATATTCATGATGTCCGATAATGTAGCGATGTTTCAAAATACGAAGTAAAGAATAATCTGGTCTCGGTTACTCGCCGCTTTCAATAGAACGTGACCTGAAAGTGAAGTGTGTTGTTTCAGACTTCGCACAGATGTACGGGCGAGTAAAATCCTGAAAAACTGCCTTCAAACAAGACGACTCTTTTCTGCTTGAAAATGTATTCAAATGACGTCTCCCCATTCAATCGGACTTTATCTTCTGAACGTAAACAATGAAGCAGACCGCCGTGTTTTTTTTTAAATTTAAATATTCAACGTTTTTGCTGTAATCGCAAACAAATAAATATTTTCAAAGACTTGACATCGATTGTTTTTTTATTATTGCAGGACCTACAATCAGAAATAGAAACTCACCGTGATGTATATCAATCTCTCAATGGAACAGGTCGCAAACTTCTGGGCTCTTTGGCTTCTCAAGAAGATGCCGTCATGCTTCAAAGGAGGCTCGATGAGATGAATCAAAGATGGCACCACCTCAAAGCCAAGAGCATGGCAATCAGGTAAGACATTTATATTCTTTTACATCACATTACGACCATTCACATCTACTTTGATGTCAAGTGCTACGAGGATTATTTCAATAATAAAGTGTATGACTAATTGTATATCTTTCAGGCGTACGTCACATTTAATATATTATTTTTTGAACTCGTGTGACAGATAAGGGGTGTTTATGGAAAGCGTAGTACGTGTTATGAGTTACAAGTTGCGCGAGCTTTCAAAAGAGTGACACCTGTCAAGGTGCAATAAGCCATGAGGTATTTACTTATCTATTGTCTCGCAAAGATAAGTAAATACCTCTTGTCGAAACATGACACAGCTGCACGCCTCTAAACATCCCCTTTCAATCATTTATGACATAATCTAATGGATTCAATCACGCCTTCGATCTCGCTTCCACACATATATATATTGTATTTTTATATTAAGTTTCTGCATATAGGAGATGGTTGAATAAATTCACATTTGTCGTAGCGCCTAAATCCCAGCCACTGTAATAAAGGAGCCAATACATTTCCTCGTTCGCATTCTATAAACTGCACATTTCAACCAGATGCCTTTATATTTATTTACTCAGACTCGGTTAAACTACCAGTTTGTTATGTAGAAATCGTTTCCCAGTTGTTACGTCAAACTCTTTTATCCAAAATTGGGTTTCTGTAAACAAAACAAGTTGATCCTTACTATCGTTCTAGTAATATGATAGATTAAAAATATTATGAATTAAATTTGGTGTTTGGTATTGAATGAATATGTTACAAAAGGGAATTAAACGCACATTATAAGAAATGTGCGTGGTCCTTTTATACAGGGTGGACCTGAATTAACTGAGAATATTTGAGAGGGTGGTAGGGTATCACAAGAATAAGTGAAAAAATATATTTAAAAAAAAAATTACAAAAATTATTATTTAATATATTAATTTAAAATATTAATATCGCTTTTGATAATGCTCTTGGAATCAGATATTTCTGTGAAGTACTCAGTCACGTGTGTATTGTGTCTGTTATATACGTAATTAATGTTTTTAATTAATAATTTTAAAAAAAATCACACTATTTTTGCGATACCATATTACCCTTAAAATTTGTCATAAATGGGTTTTTGTAATTTTTTCCCATGTATTATAATAATTATTTGAATAAAATTATTTTTTCATGTTAAAATAATTAAAAGACCATGTCTGTAGGCCTAATTTCATTCTTTTTGTGTATTGTGTTATAGCAAT
The DNA here is from genome assembly GCA_022606485.1 of Agraylea sexmaculata. Taxonomy (NCBI): domain Eukaryota; kingdom Metazoa; phylum Arthropoda; class Insecta; order Trichoptera; family Hydroptilidae; genus Agraylea; species Agraylea sexmaculata. Next base: position 155,931 of record JAGTTH010001029.1, read on the forward strand.
TATTGTATATTATATTTAATAAAGAAATTGTAAAACTAAAAATAACTAGCCCTTAAAATATTCTCAGTTAATTCAAGTCTGCACTTTAAACATACAAAAAGTAATTTATTTACTTTAAAAATTCCATCCAGACGTAAACATAAAAAATTAATCCTTAAATCCAAAACCATTCTTGAATTAATCTCAAAAATATCATTAAAAATTTTATACCAAAATATAGATATCTTTCAACTTGATGAATACATCCAAAACAGATAGAGACATGTAATATTGAATTGTTAATATATGTGTCGCAACAAGCCGGGCCAACTACCAATAATTCGATTGGTATTTTCATAAAATAATTTTTAAAAATTCTCTCAAATTTAATCAGTGTGTGGGTCAGTAAATTGTATTTAAATAGGTGTTGCATGTAATATGTGTAAATAATATAAATTCTTATAACACACGCATGGGGATGATGGACGGCGACAGAATTATAAGGGTGGTAAAATATGGCACGCCCACCCATCCACAAACCCGCACACCGTCGTTCAATTTAAACACTGAATAAATTTACACCGCCATTACTATCGTGACGTCACGCATTTTTCAACTAGATGAAACACACTCGCTTCCTATCCCATTCTTGTGAAGATCCTTCTAAGAAATATGTATACACTAACAGATGCTTGTAATAAAATAATATTTGATAATATCCATCGATACAAAATTGTATAAAATAAGATTTATAAATAAATAAATTAATAAATACCGTGACGCCTTCTCATAATTTTATTCTGAATCAAGTAATTTTACTATAATCTTCGAAATAAACTTAGGGCCTCTTGATTATATTTGCTAAAAATTCCACCCTAAAAATATAATTGGTTTTATTTCCATGACTTATAATTGGGTTGGTCATTTTAGTGTAATATTTTTATACAAATCTGCGATATTTGCTTTGATCAGTTTTAATTTAATATCCTCACTGACTTCATCAACATTATAAATATTTTTTTTAAGTGCACCCTGTAAATAAAACCAATTATGCCTTGAGAAAATGTAGGTTCATTCTACCAATAGACTTCCATAACTGATAATCTTAATATTATTATAATAAACTAAATAAAACTCAAATTTGGTTTTACCCAATCGAAGTGTTTTTTAATTTTTAAGCATTATACTTTTTTAGGGTGGAATCTGTAGAAAATATAATCAAGAGGTCTTTAGTTTATTTTTTTTAATTTATTTTAATACTTAAAATAATAAAATTTGCTCCACCTGCTTATTAATAAATTGTATATCGTGACGCCTTCCCTATTGGCGGGAGTCCCTTTATAAGGGGTTGGCCAGGCCACCTTGACCTTTACGGGAGAATATAGTAGAGATGGTTTCCCAGGCCACCACACAGCAATGAGTACTTAAGATCTAGTTTGCTAAGCCAGATCTACCAAGTGACTCCGGTGCTGTGAATCGAACCCGGGAGTCTTCACTCACGAATCCGTTACACTAACCACTGGGCCACAAGGCGGCTATATATATCTAAAATAAGATTTACCATTATGAATATTCGTTGGAGTAAACAGTTGTTAATTTAGAGATGTTTAATAATAGGTAATGTAAAGTATAAAATATTAGTTAACAGTCGTAATGGCAATTGTACGGAAAACGGATATGAGAGTGGAATTTCCTGTGCGGCTTTGTGATTCTGTTGTATCCGGCACCTGCGAAAACTACCATTACTACTTCACTTTTGTAAACTCTATTATTTTCACTGGATAATTGTGCCTGTGAATTATTTAACAATTCTTAAAAGTGTTCCCATCTAGTTTAACCTCACAATATATACCCAAAATTAATCATTTCATTAAATGAGGCTCATTGTCACAGCAAATCAATAATGAATACCGATATTTTAACGTTTATTAATGCATACATACATTTAATAATTATATGTCATATTTTACACTATCTGTCTAATTTTTTTGTCACATGTTTTCAATCCATTTCAAATTAAAAACATGTTGAATTCGTAATGTAATTTATACTCAAGTGTATAATTCACTTAGGCCTATTTTTATTGAGTGTATTATTAAATAAATAAAGACAGCGTTGCTTCAAAACATTTGTACCAGAGATGTGCCAATGTGAAACGAATATAATATTTTTATATAT
>JAGTTH010001032.1:0-91528 GCA_022606485.1 Agraylea sexmaculata
TGTTGTAAATATAATCATAGTCGGGTAGGTAGTTTCGAGTAATTGTGATAGTTAAAGAGTTTATTCAAAGTAGTGGTTGTTGAAAAAAGAGTCGGTTACATAAAACAGGTCAGTTTTAAAGAGGCTCAATTAATGTTCGCACCAGATCTTTTAACTCGACTTAGAACCTACTTTTTCCAACAAGTTTCCCCTTCACACTGAGGCCATAAAACCTTAAACGCCTCAAATTTACAATTATTCTTTTCGAGACTATAGTAAAAATATACATTAATTTCTCTACATAAATAATAATGGATTGTGAAATATTTTTTATATGTCCGTAATAATTATTTGAAAATAAACAATAGAGTTGAAGATTGATTTATAGATGTTAGTCATTGATTGGGCGAAGTTCAACGATCTGAAATCCTCAGTTATGATGTCATTCGATATTACAATTTATCAACTGACGGATAATAAACACTGAACGATACATTCTATACAAATAGATCATTTTGTTGAAAGAAGGCGTATTCTGTTTGTGGATGGATTTTCAGGCTTTACTGATAAAATTTTCGCGCAAAATCTAGGCCACGTTTGCATGTTTTCACTATAAAATAGACACTGAATCCATAACATAAAAGGCTATAAATCTAAACCTATAAAATAGACATAACGAAATTGTGTATTTTAGAAAATTCATTTGGAATAGAGATAGTTTTTATATCAAAATGTTGGAAACATTCATTACATTATTCATATAATTTATTATATTGTTCACTAAAAATAAAATTCATCCTTTTTTGAATGTAGAAATCTAATTACATCATATTATATTAGTCTTAAGATAAATTATTAAACGTGTTTTTTATACTCCAAGTATCAATATATTATATAATACACCTTCAATTAAATGTTGTTTTTATTTAGGATTCAAAGTGTGAACTTATTTTATTTGTACAATCATACATAATATGAATATTTTTTGTCATAATGCAAAAAAAAATGCTTTAAAAAAAGCGAACCATGTTTATATCATTCTGGAGATAAAAAGGTCTTTAAAAAATATCTTCATCCTTTATAAAGGAAATTTTAAATGTTAAAATGTATAATAATAAGAAAGTGGGTTTGATTTATGTAAGAATTGTGATTTTTTTAGGTTTTTTTAGCTGCACCAAATATGCCTACAAACGCGGCTAAAATTGTATATGGATATGTTTATGTATAATATTTTTTCAATATTAATTTTGCATTTATATTTAAAGAATATGCGTGCTAGTAAATAGGAATCGCATTTATTTGTAAATATAAAAATTGTACTCACTTATTGTTGTTGATTAAAGATAATAAAATAGTCACAAAACACTGCACTTGTAATATTGGCACAGCTTCCGTTCACACTTTTCTAAAATATAATAGAACTTAGTACAAGGATACGATGTGATGTAAAGGACGATCAGATTAGTAACGACCTTTCACCACGAAAGCTTCCAAGGGACTGAATATTCGGCCGGTCGTGCAGCTTTAGCAGCCCCAATACTGTAGAGGGCGCCACTTACCAGACGCACATTCTCACCCCCATCCCCTACATAAAAATTAAGGTTCAAACAAAAAAAAATGATGATTATATATCCCAAAGGATTCCTATCAACTACGCAATATCAAGCTGATTTAGTAAAAAATATATAAAGCACGAGTTGACAGTTCAAGGTCATTGAAAATTAAGTGTTATATAAAAAAACAATACGTTTTCATTTTAATATAACGATAATAAATCATTATTTATTATTATATTTAACCAGCGTGATAGCTCAGGGGGTAAGACGCGTGGCTACTAATACTGTGGTCATAGGTTCGAATCCCACTCAAGTCAAGAATTTTTAAATTGATTTGATCGGTTATTACGATCGGGAATAATATTAATAAAATATCGATCGATCGTCTTGATCCAGGTTTACTCTGATTTCCTGGATTGTAAGGTAAATACTGAGGCGATTATGAAGTCGGGCAGAGCCGCTCTGTCGGTAAGCTGTGTAACTAGTAATAGTTAAGATCACCGACAGACAATTATCACGTTGTTGTGTATAAAAAACCCTCTCAAAAAGACCCTTTCTAAAAATAAAAAAGCTCTTCGGAGCGTAAATAAATAAATAAAATTATGCTAATGAGGACAATCTATGAAATCAACTTCAAAATGGACGTGCCGTCGAATTCTCGGCTTATTATTATCATTCCACTTTTTTCATTTGTATATCGACTGCTCCAGATTATAATATCGTAAGTGCAAAAAAAAATCTGTGTGCTCTTAAGTCTTTATGGAAACGAGCCACGTATTGCATGTATGAAACGTCAAAAAATTTTGATTTTCAATCATTTTTTTACATATAGTAAAATAGTCCTATTTGACCGGCAACTAATGTAGATTCATCTATTATCTATTACACATTTCATGTCTCTGTCAATAGAAGGTATTTAATCGTAAATTGTTGTTATTAATAATAATCAAACCGAGTGACACGTGACAGGCAGTGTTACCAGATTGAATATGTGGCTTAAGAGCATACAATTTATTTGCACTTACGATATTATACGCTGGAGCAGTCGATATATAGTGGTACCTCGACATACGAATGTTTTGAGATACGACGAATAATATTAGAGAATTTCTACATCAACCTACGACGAAAATTTGAGATACGAATTTTTATAGGCGATAATTTTATAGATGATCGCTAATGTTTATGGAAGGTCAGTACTAGAAGTTCGCGCCAGATTTGTTTATATAAAAATATATATAAAGATTAATTTTTTGATTTATTACTAGTTTATTTATTTTGTCCTCGAATTATCCACCTCCCAATTAACCATTGCCGATTTTACAAAATGTTCACAAACATTTTTTTTATTCAAAAACATGTGGTACGTTAAGAAAATTTTTTTTTGCTAGGACTGCAACGGATTACTGGCAGTTTGTATGGAATTGTATGGGAAAAATTGAGATATGATCGTTTTGACATACGACGATGATTCCGGAACATATCATAATCATAATCAAAATATTTTGTTGATACCTGCTAATTATATAAATATTGTGGAATGGTAAATGTTATATTTATAATCAGACAACTATATTAATAATCATGATGAATGCTTATTCTTAAAATAATAATGTTATGGTTCTATGAATGGTTCTAAGTAATACGCAATTAAATACGCAAAAATAGCTACCAATGCTCAAAATATAATATTATCATTAATGATTTCCACAATATTTATTTGAATGAGTCTTAATACTTTCATCTACATCATGAATTTTAATCAGAGTCTATAAAAATGAGTCAAATAAAAATTTTAGAACTTCATTTAAACTACATATTGGTAGTCGAAAGCGCTTAGACTGTAATAAAAATATAGGGCAAATAACAAACTTATTTCTTTAAATATTTTCCATCAAGTAATCAACACGATCAATATTAAAAAAAAAATTAATTACTAGGGATTACCACAAAGATGTCAAAATAATCAGCAATTAATAAATTTAATTAATTAAGTTATTGGAAATATTTTTAATGAATTTCTAATTGAACGTATCGATCGAATATGCAGAGATTAATTAGCAGATTCATATATTGATAATCACCATAAGTATTGTCTTTATTTTATATTCGTACAAAATCATACAAACTGATTAATTAAAGAATTGTATGTACTAAAGGGAGAAATATTAAAATATACGATTTCTTTGCATTGTGCAGTCCCCCTATCATACGGTCTAAAAATGAATATTGTTGTTTATTAATATTTGCTTCGTTATATTTCACGTATAGCAAAATGTAATTAGCGTGATTCTCGACGAGCTGGCGTATCAAAAATGGGTATTTGACGTACTTTGTAGTTTGGTAACATTTGGTAGTAGTAAAGTAGGTTTGGTTTTATGGGGTTGGTCGGGCTACAAAAAATATAAGTGGCACATAATGTGTCACGGGGGTGTCATTCAATGTGACTAAACAGCCCTCTTTTCTCCTTTCAATTAGCCGCAGGAATTTTAATTAAAAATAATCATATACACCGTAAAGATAACCGTAAGATACACTGATTAATTATACACCATTTATATTATTCCGTGCTGTTCAAATAACGTGTCTATTTTCAACATATGGCCATATTAAAATCAGTTTTAGATTTGAAAGCATGTGTAAAAATAATTTGACTAATTGATTCATAAATTCCCACAAATTTACTGGAGATTGTTTGATTTAACAACAATAAATTTGATTAAATATCGTAAATGTAAGTATTCTGAAAATATTTACTGTATCATCACCAGATAGCGGTTTCAATACAAACAAATCTATAAAAAATTTATTAAATTTATTTATTTATTATTCAAAGATATAAATGTCCCAATATTAATCGGTAACTATATTCAATTAATTGTACGTGTAACATCAGAATAACACGAATTAACAATTGAAGCCGGTTTTTTCACTTCCACCCCCCAGATTTGTATATTATATTTTGGATATGAAATCATTTTCTGAAAATATTATAAAACAATACTCTATAATAGCAATTTGTTTAATTGAAATATGTTTTTTAATGGGCTTTTGTATTATTTTAAATATGCATGTTAGAAATAAGTAAAAAGATTAATATATTCTGTACACATAATTTTAGATCCTAAGATGTTTTATTATACAATTTATTAAACATAATTTGCATACAATGTTTTGATACATTATTATTAGATGTTGCAATATTAAGTCTATAGACTAAGTAGTATTACTTATTTTATTACGGAGTACAATCAGTTGAAAATAAAAATAATTAATAAGTCATAACATGGGAAAAAATACAAAAACCCACTTGTAGAACTACTAATATATATATAATACATAATAAATAATAAAAATAATTAAATAAAATTAGAATTACAAAAATATACAGTTAATACTATATGAATAAAATAATAATATTGTGAATATAATAAAATCATTAATGACTGTGAGACAGAAAAAATCAAGTGTGTTTGTGAAAAAAGATATGTTAAAGAATTATTAAATTTCCCTTAAACATTTCAGTGGTAATTTAAAGTTTCGCTCATTTGAAACATATTTGACTTTGTTAAAAATTTTAATTAAGGAGTTTGATATTTTGTTATAGTATTTATTGCTTAAGAGATCCTAAGATGTATTTTATTATCAACTTTTGTACATATTTTATAGTATATGTTTTATAAATAAATTGAAAATCACTTGTTCAGTGTTAATTTTAAATATTTCATTGAATAGAAAATAACAATAAATGTCATGTTTGACGGTCGTTCACGTGTCAAAAATTCAAAATACAGGGCAATCTCATGGGGCTGATTTAAAAATGAAATTTTTGTTAAAACAATACTACAAAGGAGTGTTGTATTGTAGGTGTATAAATAAAGCATATGTTCAGAGACACTGAGGTAATTAATTCAAGAAACAGCGACACATGTTCCCCATTACACATAATACTTTGCCATGGTGTTAGTGCTACACTTCCATCACCATGATGCTAACCATACCTTAACACCATGACGTCATCATCACACCCTGATCCCAAACACTATATATTCTAATTAACAATATAAATTACCATGCATACTTGTATCTAAACAGATAAATTGTCATTATTATGAACAAAAAATACAAATTATGTTAATAAGTAAATTACATAATATGTACATTCACTTATAGTGAACTCATTTTTTTAATAAATAAATATTTGTAGAACAGATTATTTTGAATATATATTTCATTCAATTGTTTCAAGATTCCCATGGAACAATGAAAATTTAGAGAGCAAAATGTCTGCGTATTAAGAAGTTATTCTATAAAAAAATCCTCCATACTATAAAAGCATAAATGAATTCACTATTTGTGTAAAAACGCATATGATTAACTTGTATTATGTATTATATATATTTATAGTAGTTCTACAAGTGGGTTTTTGTATTTTTTCCCATATATAATTTTATGACTTATTGAGTGTACTACGTATTCAAATATGTAAAAGACTTAGTCTATAAACTTAATATTGCAACATCTAATGATTATGTATCAAAACATTGTATACAAATTAAATTTAATAAAGAAATTTTATAATAAAAATATGATTAACTCAATTTATCTTTTAATAAACATACATAATAAATGTGAGGTTATTTATTATATTTTGGAAAATATATTTAAATTTCACGTCCCACACACAATACATTAAAAACAATGAATTTTAACATTATATACTTCTATTCGATAGAACAAAATACAGTAAAAACCGTGTTTATGGACATTAACTGCTTAAAAAAGAATTAAGTTTGTCTTTAGTTCATTTTTAACACATTCGCGGATACTTTATTTTTCGGCAATATGAGAAAATAGTAAAATAAACCACCTACGTTTTTATATTACCATATTATTTACGTTTAACTTGAAATATAAAAAATAATAATTAAATCGTGATAATTTTCTCACACATAAGAGTGGTTTTTATAAGGAGGTATTTTTTATATTGACAAATATTGTGTATTACACAAGATATCATCAATCTTTAATTTAACCATACATATTAATTGTCTATCGGTTATAGCAGTATTTACAGTGAACGATTTAATTTGAAATTTTATTATTTTCATTCCTTGGGATATTGATATAAAAATATTGTTATTTCCATTTTGAAAGCTACATAAATTTTATGAAAAAACCTCATTTCTAAGTTCTTTTTTCACACATGACTATATTGAGATGATCAAGTCACATAATCAAACAAATAATTGATTGGAGATTTTATTAAAATATCATATTATGTATTCTCGTCTCATTACTCAATTGCGATCCTCCCGTGTGTTGTATACGGTTGTACAAGTTTTTCATTTGCAGGCAAATTTATTCAATTGAAACATTATTAAACATACAGTGCGGCCTTCTCTCACATGTAATGGCTGAAAATGTAGAATATTCAAGAAGATAGAGGCCAAAAGTGCAGTTGGTGCGATAAAATTAAGTGTGCGGTGCATCTTTCCACTTTGAGTACATTTCCATGTTGTGGCCAAATAAACTATACACGATACTAACTTGCTTTATATTTCACATCTATCAATCCTAAATATCTCATCCCTCAACTAATTCGTTTCCATCTATTTCGAAAGAAACGAACAGACAAAGTAGAATCGGCGAGCATTCGTATTATTTTCACTACTCGTCACAGGCATCGATCAAACTTGTGATTATCTTCAAAGTATTATATAATCCATCATATTTAATGAATATTTTGCATATTACGATGTAGTTTTAACTTTTTCATATAATTTATGTTAAGCTTTCTATATATAAAATATAAAATTATATCTGTTTATTTCTATTTAATACATTGAAATTATGTAATTCCACTGTGAAGAAATAATAATGTTCTGTTAGTCAACATCGAAAAAATTTATAAATTAATTAAATAAATCAAAATAGCACAAATCCAACCTATACTATTTATAAATAAAGCTTATTTTCTTATAAAAAGTATCAATATATTCATTTTTTAAATTTATTTTGTAACTAAAAATTGTAAAATTCCGTATAAACAGAAATTCTTAATGTGAAAATAATATGTTTGTAGAATAAATGTCCAACTTTAGAAACGTGCAGCGTCTAACCAACTTACCACAAATGGCTGTGATTGGTGATATTGTTAACATAATATTATATTAAAGTTTTGCGGTGTAACCAATCACGGCTCTTTATGTTATTGCCATTGAATAATTAAAAACTTGAATTTGCCTTTCTTGCTCCCAAAATGTTAATAATTGTTGAATTATAAACAAGGGTTTTAATTGACATTTTTATTTTTTAATGTTTTTTTTTGGTATTTTTTCACAGAATGGCTCATTTTTGAACTTTGATTTCATTTGTACTTTATTGTTTTTATTTATCAGAAAATCAAGTTATTTATAAAAACTCCGATATAATATATACTGTTTTTTTAGAACTGTCATTTATTATGAATTATTAAATACCTCAACAATTATTTTGAAATTAATTGAATCTCATTATCATTTAAATAGATGTGAGATTTCTTTGGCTGCCAACTTAAACTTTCTCGGTTTATCCGAGATTGTATTAGATTCAATGATCAACTGTATTAAATGTATTAACTGGAATTAAAATTGGTGGAATAATGTGATTAGTAATTGCTTTAATTTATTAAGTGACACAGTTTTATTATTATCTCTGTGGTAGTTGATTTTATATACAAAACACCACTTTACCGAGTGACTCTATTTTGTCTCTGAAGAGATTGTGTGGCATTATATATATTTTACATTGTATTTCTACATACAAGACTACCTATTTTATTTCACTTAAGGTCGGTGAAATCTTATGGCTTAGTGTGATACTGCCAAATATACGTGAGGGTCCATTTCAGCTCTCGCGTACTGAAAAATATATTTTAGATAGAATTATGTATATCTTGCTTTTTACTCGTATGCCAAGTAACAGAGAGGAGGCTTCATATGCGAATGAGGACTTTCGGTAACCACTAATCTCAGGTTTGGTTGAATAATTTATCGTAGTCATGGAACAAAGTTGGCAACTGAAAAGAGTAGGTATAATTTAAGTCCCAACAGTCTGCTCGGCTCCATCGTCTCAAAATCAATGTTCTTAACATAATCCATTTTGCCTGAATACGTTTCTCAAATATACGAGCTCAGTATAAACGTACTGGAAATATTATTCAATAATTATTTCTGAATAAACTGCTTAATTTATTAATACTCTGGCAATATTTTGAACAATTATAGTGGTATTTTATTATTTGTTTAAAAAACAGTGAATAACAAATCCACCGACACTAGATCGAAATCATCTTTAATAATTTATTTTTAACTATTACAATATATTACTTGGATTCATACAGTCAAAAATAACATCAGTATTTACCTTATAATCTAGGAAATCAGAGTTTACCAGTAACAATTAACATTATCACATAAAATTATTTGACTATGGAATTTGTCCATACATAATTCGTAGCCGGCGGACGCACTTTTTCAACATTCATCATTAGATTTGATTGCTAATTGCTTATTTTATTTAAAATAAAATATATGAGTAATATAGCCAGATAGTTATTTATTATGTTTATCATTATTTTAAATAGTTATTGATTTAAAATATAGGCCCTTTTTGCATTGATGTCGTAAGCGCATTTCCATTTCAATGACAAATTATTTCTACAATAATATCGAATTATTATTAAATTTTTAATTGTATTGAGATTCAAACCCATGAATATATTTTAGTAGCCATTTGCCTACAGTTGATTTAGGTATATAAAATATACATAATTTATATTTTCATATTATTTCCAGTGAATTTATACTCTTGTTGAGAAATGTATTATTTATGGAATATTCGCGAGCGGAATGAAATCACGTATGGTTTTTCAACAAAAAAAAAAACATATTATTCTAACCTTTGTATGTTTTTCCATAAAATATTCATTACATATTGCAAAGTTTTGATTTGAGCGAAAATTGTCTTGTGGGGAAAGTATTGAAATTTGCGTATAATCCGATATCAAGCAAGGGGGATACTAATATGAAGCCTCAGGGCTCGTATATTTGCGATCTGATGAAATGGATTAAGGGTGATTAGTCCAATTAATATCTTGGTGAATAAGAGTGATGCCCCTTCATCATATCTTTGGCATCGTCATAATCAAATGTGACGTCCAATTTAAAGTGACATGTGGATTGTCTTCATTACTCGAAGCTGTCTTATGATTAATGCGGAATGCTTAAGGGATGATTTTTTATAAAATAAATAAAGCGGCTCTATCTTGTTTAAATAGTTGGTACATAGAGCAGTGTAGAAGATGCAATATCACCAGTATCCTGTCACTAAAAATTAATTAATTTCAAACAAAGAGAACCCTCTTCCTCTCGTAGACTTGTCCTGTCTATTCTCTCATCTTTCAAGACTGGTATGATAATGAAAATTTGCACTGCGATACTGCAGAACTTCCTCATTATCCGATATTAAAATAAAGCTTCTCACGTGACTGCACTTTGATGCCGTACAATCAACGCCCTAAGATTTCTCGTTTAATTAAACATTAAAATCCTATTTTCTACCCTTAGAAACAACCATAAAATCATTTGACTATGAAATTGTATCGTAGCCGGTGCACGCGCATTTTTAACATTCACCCCAAGATTTGTTTTTTGATCTCTTAAATAAAATATTCATAATGTAGCGAGATATGCCGTTATTTGTAAACAAATTTATAAACAAATGTGTGAATGTGATATATTTTAATAAGGCATATAAATAGTGTACATGATACGAAATCCAACCCTATACTTTTTCAGTAAATTTTTTTTGTAAATTTAAACTTTGGCTTAAATTCCATAACAATACTAGTCATCAATTTTATTCCAAAAAGCTTAATTACTATAATAATACTGACTCATTTATTTATTTTACTATAAACGAATCTTAACTAAATATAAACTATATAATAATTCAGGTGATTATATTTTAATTTATTTGCCTAAATAGAATCTTATATTAATAAATGAAAGTTTTTTTATACTATAATATTATAAAAAATATAAATCCTCTAATTAGATTACGTTTTTTTTGACAAAGTCAGGTTAAATAACTAACCCAAGCTTAATACATATATAAAATAATTTTATTTTAGTATAATTTTTAAGATGCTTAAATATACCATGTAGTTTTTTCGTACTCATTGATATGAATCTATTATAATATTATTAATCTAAATTCCAATTTTTTATGTTTTTTTTAAATATATTTTTTAAAGGATACGATTTTTGTGATTCGTGATATTGCATTGGCTTGGTTATTAATTATTAGATTTTTTTAAATCAAGTATGAAAAGTTTGCACGCTCATTTAGAATTATTTTCTATGTCGAACATGCACCTTAAATATATAATCGCTATACTAATAAAAGCTTATAAATTTTTTCATACCTATTTGATTCAAGAACATTTTAGTTAATTAATATTAGTTTTCTTTCAGTAAAGAGCCGATAGAGTCTCAATAAGGGTAGAAACATCTTTCCGGAGACGCATTGAATCAGGAAGCTGTCTCCTGCTATGACCGCCATCCTCCTTTCCTTTAAACTTCATCTACCCCCTTAAAAAGAAAATTCCACCCCTCTTTTCGAGGCTTTCTTTATAACCGAAGCCTCTTTTACTACCCGACAAATATTATTTTTCTCGTAATACCAACGTTGCTCTATTTCATAAAAAAACTCTCTATGGGAGATGTTTTTAATATATACGTATATAAATTAATAAAATTATTTAAATGAGTATTGAGCCTATACAATAATCCCAATTCTATTCTAGTCTTCACTCTATTCAGCGATAAAACCCTCAGACTCTGCAAAAACCTAACAAATTCAATTTATCACTAGGGAAAGTGCACGCACACACATATTTTTCATCCCCTCAACATTGCACTCTCAGAAAATCAAATATATTCCGCTATATAAAATTCGGTGCCCCCTTTCACAAGATATTAACGCCCGATAGAGATGTTTTTTTTTAAATCAGTCTTCTATTCGGAAATATTTATTCGCGTAGGAGTCTTTATGAATAGTCCTCGAAGAGGTGGTAAGATTGTTGAGAAAGGGGAGAATGTAAGCAATATAGAAGAGGAAAAGTTTAGGCAAACAGTTATTACTGGCAGCACATAGAAGACAATGCCCATTGATCTGTCTCTTTGTCTTGTACAGATAACAAGACAAACAACACTATATATGCTCAAGAAATATTTATTTAGTGGGCGAAATATCACGCACCACACAGTACAAGTGTCACAGATAACATCTTAAAGTATTGAGATTGCGGAATTCATACATCAAGAAAAATGCTACTCTACGATTGCTACGAACATAAGGTTGCCAACTTTTTCAAATACCACAAAACTACCAACATCAGTCTTCATATAATTATCACATTCAGTCATCCATAACCTAGTTCATATTCTGAGAAAGCTATATACTTATAGATCTGAAAAAAAAAATTAACCATATATAAATATGGCGATAATTCTCTGAATTTCCGGGACAATTTACTATTTATTCATCCAAGCTCAATTGTTCTTCCCCGAATTGAAAATTTTTGTAAGTAATACTGGATAATAAGGAGTTGTAATAATAAAATTCCCATAATAAATAACTATAAAATCAAGATTTATTCCCGAATTCCTTTGAAATTGTCAATAAGATTGCGAAAAGGGTAAATTCATACAAATTTTAATATGTAGCAAAAAGCCCTTGTAGATGTTTACAAATCTTTTAATCAAGAACTATTTGCATATCAAAAATAATTGCAGTTAAGACTATTTCTTATAAAAAATACCAAACAAACAAAAGAATTCTTTGAACATACATAATGTATATTATTTTTTTGATATAAAAGTCTAATTCATATCAATTATTTTAATATAACTTTTAACAATCTCTTGACACAATGTGTGTTTTAACAATATGAATTTCATTTTCATCCATAAATAAATAATTAATTGATATAATTTAAAGAAATAAGTTAGTAACGTTTTGTGTGTCTTAAGAATGTAATAAAACTATAGTGGAAATTAAAAACTTATTTCTTTAAATTATGGATTCACACCAAGAAATCAAAGCACTCAATAAATTAATTGAAATTTATAAATATAATTTTTTTATTATACACTTTGAAAGTCATTGGTTATTGAATGAGCTAAAATGGCAACACTGGTAACTTTATTTACGTCAGCACACTTCGATGTTAAATATAATTTCACCGGTGAATACAGATTCATTGAAACATAAACATAAAATTCCCAATAAAAACCATATCGTCTGCAAAAAAACCCCCCTCACTTTTAATAATTAAACATTGTGTTTTTTTAATTTTTGATTTTCAATAGAATATATGTGTTTCTTCTAATTAATCATCCAATAAATTTATAGTTAAATATTTTTTTTGAAAAATATGAATACAAGGCAACAAAATTACCGTGAGTAATATATATATATATATATATATATATATATATATATATATATATATATATATATATATATATGTGTGTGTGTGTGTGTATATGTATTAGACAAGTCTGTTTAGTATTAGGTAGCATGTAAAAGAGTATGACAAGAATTGAGGGGTAGAAGTATCAAGGGACGAGGGTCACGGGTAACTGAGCCCACGTCAAATATACTCAACATATATATATATAACATTATTTTTGTCCAATGTTTATTCTTCTTTTTACTTTGTTTGCATGCAATATATACACTCTTTATGCTATTTCGATATCATAAAACACCATAACGTCTCGTCACTCTAATCTGCTAATGGAATTATTCAATGAAGACGGAAAACATCTCCTCTACAATTACATTATTCTAGTCCTACGCTACATTTTATCATTAGATACTTTTGTAACATTTCTCAGTAGAAAAAAAACAAATGTGATAATGTGTAACCAATCACGGTGGTTAGTAAATTGGCTCAATTCTGAACTGCTCTACAAATATAAAAAAAACAATGATTAATCTACTATGATAATAGTCTTTTTAAAGTCGTTTATTTATTCATTAATATATTTCATAATATCACTATATATATATATGAATATATATATATATATATATATATATATATATTATAATAAAATTCATTTATTACGTTAGGTTATTTGTAATGAATTATATAATGTAATTTACAAAGAACAATTTTCTTTTAATTATGGAATTCCACCAAAAAAGTCAACACATCACATCAGGAATTTAGGAAGTACCAAAAATAATAATGAACGAAATTTGCATAGATAAGTATTATTTCAATGTAAACTTTGCTCCGTATTAAAATATTAACAAAATTTTTATATTTTCAGATATATAAAAAATCCTATAACTGTTTCATTAGAACATAAATTTAATTTTATCTACTATTCATGTACCTAAAATGTATATATAAAAAATAATGCCTTTTAAATAAATAAAATTTACTAGTATAATCAAAATTGAGCGCTCCTCTACTAGGGTACTTAAGAAAATATTTATTTTGATCTATTCCTAATTTATAATTTATAATAATTATATTGTTAGTGTGAGTTTAAATTATATTTTGAATATCAAAATATATGCAGTAAATAATATGTAAAAATTGCTTATAAGCTGTTTATATCTCATAAGAATAAATATTAATAAATTCCCATGGGATTAAAAATGCGGGGGTCTTTAAATGAAACAATTTAAGTGCTTATTTTTATTTCTTAATAGGGTTGCTTTCTCATAGCTAATGTATGTAATAGTTTTTATTTATATTGAGTTGTATCCTGTCAATCAATTAATCCCCCAAAGGGATGGCGGAGTTCCCGGTGAGTATCCTGGCAACCCCCGTGCATTACAGACACTAAAAACAAATTAATTATGCAGCAATTCACCGGTATTATGTAGGGGTGGAATGAGACAAATAAGTTCCTTCTTAGTGGTACTATGATTCAGCAACCCTCCCTCAGTACTGATTTGACGTTTGATTATCTACACCGATGATTATTATCTGTCTGCAAACTAATTTACATTATTGAAAATTCCCTCCCCATCACACAAATGAGCTTTCTCGTCTTATATATTCGCTTATAATATGTCAACTAAATTAGATTATAGATCATCATAGTTATAAGCACTTACATACAATTGGTAAACAAGTGGGATTATTTTAATCGGTGACAATTTTTATAAAGGAGGTAGGCTATTCCAAAAATTTACACTTTATTAAATATTTAAGGACATATTCTATAGTTGATAGTGTGGACTTCTATAATTTAAAGAAAATTGTTTGTTGTAATTTCCACAATACTTACTGTGAGGAAATTACAACTAACAACTGTCTTTAAAATTTTCAATTATTATTGTTAAATAAATGTATGTAAAAAATATGTAAAAATGTATTTAATAAATATTTTCCAGTGGGTCTAATTTATAAAATTATTTTTTTGTCTATAAGATTAAAATTTCACACTGTAAAAAATGATTATTTAATCTAATTCTACGATTGAAGTTACCAAATCTCCAAACTAATACGAAATATTTTTATGATTGCATTTTTTGCATTAAAAATCTTGAAGGTGACTACAAAAAAACAACAAACAAACACCCCTCTTATAATTGGTTATATTGGTATATATAACAATTTCTTTATTTAATTTGAATTTTTCATAGTTTTAATAATACAAAACATCTTACAGAATAAACTAATGTTTTTACCTATAACTAACATGAGAATTTTAATAACATTTTTATTTGATATGAGTGGTATCTAATATAAAATAATAAAAATTATGGTGGAAAAAAATAGCAACCCATTTACAGATATCAGAATAACAAGAGTAGACACTACATTAACTAATTTATATTATCCTGTGTATATTTAATCTGTTAACATAAAAAATATTGAGATTAAATAATATCTTACAATTAAAAAACACTGTCTTTTTGTCTGCTCTCCTTGTAAACTGTCAATTTGTATATGCGTTTTTGTTTTAATAACCCATTGACTGGTTAACTAATTTTCAGCTTCCATATAGAATATAATTTACTTTTAACAAAAATATATATTACATACTAATGACACAAAAACATGAATCCCCTGACTTCTAAGCGTCTCATTTATATACATCAAAAATGTTTTCGTGCGTTTATTGTAAGGTCACTGAACTGTTAGATGATTTCCCTTTGGCGTTAGTAGATAGATAATATGATTTGTTAAGGATAATCTGTGTTCCTTTCAGCATAGAATACACGAAGTACTTAATACTGTTTGCTGGAGCAGCTAATCTAATTGTTGAGCTTATGTGATTTGGTACGAGGGACACTTTTTCTATTAAGTGTTAAGTACCTGCTCCTGTCTTAGGTACCAAGTGTCATCCCTCCTTATTACTCCTCCCCTTTTATCACCCTCTGACTTTGAGAGAAAAAAAAACCATCCTCTTAATCCCAAACAATTCTTAAATCTGAATCGATTTTTTTGGGAATATTTTAATGCTTTTGCCATATGAATCTTTTCACCAGTTGATCTTTAATTTTATAAATGCAAAGGACCTTTTCACGCTTTGCCGGAATTCAGAATTAAAATTGATGGAAATGAACGGAAACTCCCTCTGGATTGTAATCAAGTGATGAAAGTGTCTGTTATCTCTTTCTCTCGTTGGTGTTTTTGTATGAAGAGACAAGGACAAATTAACGTGATTGTGAACAACCTATTAGAACACTTTCTGAGTATTGAGAATTAACAGAGAATAGGGTGAAAATATCCATCTTATACTACTTAGATCTCCCTCTTTAATATAAATGAGACTTCTTTACGTTTAAAATTTTTAGCAACTCTCTCAACGTTTATTTTATAAAGAGAATATTCTCAGAGAAATATTGTGAAATAATATAGTCGTTGATGATAGTGTTTGTGACTAGGCAAGTCCATTTGAGATGAGGTAAATATTTGATGACACCACTTGCTACTACTAGTTGTAGTTCTAGTACTGGACACTTCATGCAGAACCACTAGGACATTATCATTATCTAAGCTAAATAGTATTACACAATATTTCATACAGTTAAAAAATAAACAGTCTGACTTGATGGAAGTTTTCACATACAAGCTCTAGATTAATTGTGCCTTCACATCAAAGAGTTCCTTCACTATTACTATTTCCTTTTAACTTACTTCACATTGAACCTTTTCCACAACACATTCAACTACTAAGCATTAACAACTGAATCCCATCTGAAATATTACATTCAAAGTCAAATTGCTTTCAACAAACAACAAGTCTTTATAATAAGACATCTTATAAATACTATTACTTAGTAAATTTATTTATACCCTTAATTAAAAAAAAATATTATAATGGGTAAAAAGTGCATATTTCAAGCTTTAAGCATATTGATTTACCAACGGCCATAATTTTTCCTACCGAAAAACTATAATATCATATTAATTTATTTGCAAATAAACGCTCATGAGAGTATTTTTACAGACAAGACAAAAATAATTATAATAAAAGGTTTAAAACAAAAATTAAAAGTATATACTTTTATAATATAAATTTAAAATAAATTATATTATTATATGAAAATGTATGTATAGGGCTTGAATTTCCACAAACATAAGAATCAAACACTAGCATTAATTAGAACTTGGACTATGGCGTAGCTGTAGCGCGACTACGCGACTACTACGCGACTACGCCACTACGCGATTGCATTTATATTAAAAAATAATATAAAATTATTTGATCACCGCTAGTCTAAGTCTGAATCGAATTTGGACTATTAATATCTAATTTGTTATATTTTATTCAATTAATGTGTAGACAAATCAAAAAATTAATTTATTAATAGGCCAAGAACTTTCAACATTTTTTTTAAATACATACAATAAATTTTTATATTCTTTTTCTTATTTAAGTTATTTTTATAAATGGAAAGATAGAGCCAATAGTAGTGAAAGTCCCTCCTCCTGTATGGAAGGGCGTCTAGTCCCCACCATAACCAATAACGCCAATGCAACAGACCTTAAATCATTTAATTTACCATCTTCAATCACATCAAACACATGCAAATATATCACCAACGACACACTATTACACTGAATAAATAAATAAACAAATTAACAGTTGGATAAACTCCAAATCGACAATCACGAAGGATTAACTCCCCATTCGGTTCTGAATAGTTGCATACTATTATCAACAACACAAAATATCCTTATTAGGAAATTATTTATTGAAAAGATACAATTCGAAAAGCTTGTTTGCTTTTTCTAGTTCTCGGTCTTTTGCTTTAATTAAAACAAGAATTAAAACGTACCTTTAGAAATATTATGCTAATTAACTGACGCAAGAGTAATTTAAATTTGAGTCACTAAAACAGTGAATGATATTGTAGCAATAATAACATCATGATTGTTTCGTTATATAATTATCTTTTAAAAGTCTCTTTAAAAATCGAATCGAAATGAACGAATTTAAAATGTTGTATATATATGAAAGTTACACTTGGGTCTTTCCAATTTACTGACATATCCGACAATCCTGGAAATCAGAATAAGTCAATCTCCCAGTCAGAATGATGGATCGAATCTATTTTATTTAAATCCCAATTTAACCAGTATTATTTTAAAATAATAATATTCATATTGGTATAGGTAAAAAGATTATGTTAAGTATGGCCCCAGATGCACTAACTTCTATGCTATCTAGGGCCATACCAGAAGAGGCAGGTTCGAGTCCTGCCTGAGATGATTGGTGTATCGAGGTTAATTAATTTTTTCAGAATTATTTCGCTTTAATACACTTTAATATAATGTTAAAGTATGTAAAATAGCTGATTGGTTCAATTGATTTCACAAAAATTTTATATGAATTCATACTTAATAAATAAATTCGTATGTCGTTTTGTGTTTTGAGATATGAATGTTTTGAGATACGACGAATAATATTAGAGAATTTCAACCTCGACATGCGACGAAAATTTGAGATACGAATTTTTATGCGCGATAATTTTATAGATGATCGCTAATTTTAATGAAAGGTCACTACTAGAATTTCGCGCCAGAATTTTGTATATGTTAAAATCAATAAATATTTATTATGTGCGTTATTACTAATTTAGCTGATTTTCGACATACGACGATGATCCCGGAACGAATAAAATTCGTATTATTATTACAATTTCTTTATTAACATAAGTTTTTACATTGATTGATAGAACAATACATCTTTGGAAATAGACTTAGGCGTACATAGTGTTTACATCTTTTTACCTATAACTAACATGAGAATGTTTTATTTAAATTTGACATGAGTAATAGTATTTAATTATAGAAAGAATGGGAAAAAAATAAAAACCCATTTACAAATTTGAAGATTAATAAATAATAACAACGATAAAAGCAATATTAACAAAACAGTTACAAAATATAATGCTTAAAAACTAAATAACAATTTGTTTGGGTAAAACCAAATTTGAGTTGAGTGGATTATTAGAAATTTTATTTTATTTTAAAATAATATCAGTTTTGGAAGTCCATTGGTAAAATGAACTTACGTTTCCTCGAGGCATATTTGGTTTTATTTACATGTCTTATGATTGGGTTAGTCGGGAAGTTAGTCATTTTAGTGTAATGTTTTTTACTCCAATCTGCGATATTTGCTTTGATCATTTTTAACTTAATGTCCTCGTGGACTTCTTTAAGAAATGTGCCAGGTTCAAGATCCAAGGCCATCTTAAGACACTTGTTTAAAATTCGTATCTCGAGGTACCAATGCATATACTTGTATGTGACTTAAAATTTGCTTAATTTGCCAATGACCTGCGCGCGCACAGGATTTTCATATATTTCAACTCAAGTTCTGTTTGGCAGGGCCTGTAATTGCATATCGGTGACGTCATTTATTAAGCTATTACAAATAGTCACTCATTTTTCATAAAATATTTGTTGATAATATACTATTTGAAATGAATGTGATTGGCAGCAGTCGTCAGTAATTGTTGAAGGCAGTAATCGATTGTTGTTGTATATTTAGAAAGCAATTAAGCGGTGTTGTGTGATAGTGTAGTGTGAAATATATCCATGGCATCCATTATTAAAGTGTCGGTATTTAGGCAGACTGTAAATGTATTTGTATATCGAATAATGTAGTATGGACGATTCAGCCGATGGCAATCAGACAGGAATGGCAAATGAGATTTCCATCATCGTCGTATTTGTGGGCGTGTCCATTGCACTTTCCTCTACAAAATTCAACCCCTCTGATTCTGACGCCAAAATGACGCGTCCTCTGCTACGAACGGATTTTATCTCTAATTGGAATATGTACACATAAATCGATGTTTTTTTTGTATTTTGTGTACCGAGACACGGACTATTGTTAGCACGCAACAAGCACACTTTAGTTATTACTATATAGAGCTTTCAAATATTATATACAACATGTCTTTTATTGAAACCCAAATAATTAAATGTAAAGAATGGTACATATAATGTAAAGCAAACACGCCTTCATTAATGGTCCAAGTCGGCTGGTTAAATTTTTCAATTTTTAATTATTATTTTAAATTGTATATGAATATTAGGTGATTGATCGCCTGGTTTGAATAAGTAAACAAAGTACGGTACAGCGTAATTTCACCCAAAATGCACTACGCTTTTTGCAAAGTCAACAATACCTTGTTGACGAAGACAATAGCTTATTTAACTTGAACTTGTACTTGAACTAATGCTATGACATCATTATGTTTTTTTTATTATTCTCTAATGACAACATACATTCACTCATTAATAAAACCGAAGATTCTCAAGCTGTCATAATAAATTATTTTTTTTATAGAAAAAATGCTAAGGTGCGTTTTAGTATACTTTTTTTATAATCGTACTGGCATTACATAATGGAGATAAAAAGGTTGTAGTTTCAATATAAAACATGTTCTGTTAAAAAAAATACTACCCTTAACGTGAATTCCATATAATTATGCTACACTCTCACAAAAAAATTAAAACAACTGTAAAAAAAATTTATCGTCGACTGATTTCATGGAGCCATGGCCTGTCAAAATTTTTACAGCAAAAGCCCGATTCAGACTACTAGAGGCTTTTAAAATTATTATTAAAATAAATAGTAGATTTGGTCCATAATAAATTATAAGAACTTAATTATATATTATATAAGACACTTTAAGCTCATTAAATAATTGAATTAATAAAGGTTTGATCCCTACAATCCAGTATATTAGAATAAACCTAATTCGGGGGATTCTTATTATTATTTTTTTCATAAAAAATAACATTAAAAACAAAAATTTTAACCGCGAAAAGTATTATTTTAACTTATTATAATATTTCTCCTATTTATATTTTATTTCTAAGATGTTCATGAAAATTTTCGCAAGTTGGTTTTTTTTATTTCTGTATTCAAACTATTGTAAAAATAAACTTTTAAGGTGTTGGCTATGAAACGAAACCGAACCATTCTTCTTATATAACCAATACAATTATTTTTGAATTTATTATTATCAAGCACATGAAAAGAAGGTATTAATTAAAATAAAAAAATGTAACAATTGTTGTTATCTGTCGTAGACAATACCGTCGTAGCATATTATGTCATAGCTTCTGATGTGGAGATTAAAAGAAATACATTCTACTATTGTATCACTAATTTAATGATGATTTACTTACTTGAGAGTTATAAACCTTATGGATACTAGTTTTACAATAATAATTGTGAAGGTTTTACCCACTGTTTGATATTCCTATTTGTTTCCCTCGTGGAAATGGTTGACGCCCCGTTCTATTAAGTATTTTCAGCTAGGCTTGACGATCAACCAACCCCGCAAATATTCTCTCCATCATCGTTATTTGATACTATCCTATCACATATTCATAAACATGATCTTTACGGGCTTCACAACTATCAATATGTACTAACCAATATATTATTAAACTCTCGATAAATGCCTTAATATTATATTATTATCATTAGATCGCGCGCTTCCCATTTCAACCTGTAAAATAAACCTTAAAGCTCATACATATAACATAATAATGCTATGGAAAACATAAAACAATTTATAACATAAGATTTTTAACGAAATTATATCGTTCATGTAATATTAGTGATTCTTTTTTTTATTGTTTCCCATAACTTACATAAGCGATGATGTATTGATTGTTTTAATTACAATAGATTGAACTCTGTATTAAAATAAGTAAAAGACTTAGTCTTTAAACTTAATATTGTAATTCTATCAAAACAATATATGTTAATTATGTTTAATAATATTCTTATATTTTATTTAAATAATAACAGCTCAAAAATTTCACAAAAAATGATTCAACCATTAAAATTGAGTGATCTCTTATAATAATTAAATCCTAATTTAGATTTATTCTGATTTCCTTTGATTTTATCATATAAACCCACATATAAGCAAATCAAAGTAATGGCTATTTTTTACTACATTCATAAATTAAAAATAATGACGGATTTTATATTTAAAAAATGTTTTTTTTGGCACTCCTGTAAAATTCACTTTACGGCACTTCAGTCAAAAAGTTTTTTTTATAGTCGTTCATATTATGTGTGTTTGTATAGTGTAAATGAAAAAAATATATATCTTCGTTCTTTGCCAAATCACTGTTGTTAGTGAGTGTCTTTGATACATAAAATTTATTACACATAACAATAAAATGAGTGAGGGAATGTTTTAGGTTTACATGGTGGAATTTAAGCGTCGGCGTCGCGACGTCATTTCCCGTCTAGGCGTCGCAAAAAATACCAATCGGCGTCAGGCTGTGTCGGAAGTGGAAAATACCAAATTCAAATCCACCAACCGAGAATTGTATCCAATTGAAGAAGAAGAAGAATATATCTTATGTAGACTGTCTGGTGTCTGTAATTGAGTTTTTTGCACTTCCTCCCTTTATATATACTATTGTTGACTTTTCACCCCCATGGAAACACTTCTATCTTCGCCTCTAATTGAACCAAGTACCCTCAATCATATTCTCGACTCTATTTACAAATTGTCTGATTTTAATCATTTTCTAGTACTATTTAATCAATATTGTCAAATTGTATTTACAACCATATTATATAATGAAAGGAGGTTTTTTTTACATAATGTGTACATGTATACTGTCAAATATTTTTCCGAAATCAAAAAGAAAAAATTTTTATGAAATATAATTAGTTACATTTCATAGCTAGCACGAGGTGGCAAAATAAATGCATCCATTTTTCCAGAGAAGTGAGTGCCGTTTTTTTAATAACTTCTTTTAAGACCGTCACATATGTATGAAAATATCATATATATAATAAATGTGGGATTTCAGTGTAGCTAGAGGATTACAGAGCTTCACACGAGTCCAAAGCTAAACTAAGCTCCCCTTCATACTTTTCTAATGTAAATTGTGACCTCATTAAAATACGAAGCAATATGAGGTTAAAGAGTATAAAGTGAAAGCCTCTAAATAAAATGCAACCCATGTATGTACTAATGTACTTTACATTCAGAACACGTCTCGTTAAATGATGCGATTTCCAGCACTTTTATTACATACTGCTTTTGTGTTGAATGTGTGTATTTTTTAAAAAGAAACACCACTGTAATCCCTATTACTTATTTATTAATAAGACACAATTAATTTATAATAGTTAATTATTAATTATCAACAATTTTATTCCATTATTTATGAGACGCAAAAGAAGATCAATTGAAATATTATACTTTGAGTAAAAATAATATTTATGTATCCTTTCTTACTATGTACATTGAAGGGAAAATCATAGATTTTCAATTCTAAAAATAATTAAATAATTTCACAGCTTCATCCTTTAAGCTACAACCATTTTCATCGCGGATTTATATGTTTTGACAGCAGCTAATTATTATTAGCGAAAATAAATAAATATGTTTGCTATTAGCAAGTGAACTAAATTGTGAAATTAATTAATTTTCATTATTATTAAAAATTACCGTATGAAATATATTTTTTAAATATTTTAAAATTTATCCCAGTCGTGTATACTATATAAAAAAAACATTTACCTTATTTTAATGGAAATAATTCTTAATGTCAGTTTCATATCAATAATTGACAGTACATTTAAATTTACGAGGAAAGCTCTTTGAGAATTAAAATAAAATAAATGTAATTAAAATTTATTAATTATCGTGCAAAAAAACGTTTAATATAAATAATAAGTCTTAGTCAAATCTTGCTTTAACTAGCGCCGCTACATTTAATGATCATTGATTAAATCTAAATGGGATGAATGTGTTATCCAAACAGACACTATTTTTCATATTTTATTTAACGCGAACGAAGATAAAATCTAAATGCCATAAATTTATTTTTACGGCCCATTCTGAAAAAAATGTCCAGTTGCAGATTTTCTTTCATTAAAAAAATGCTCGGTCGGTCCAATTTGTAAAGGTGTCATTGTTTCGGCTTATTGGAATCGGCATGGTTCTTGAGGTCGGGTCAGTTTGTTTATAGTAAGAAAATAATCGAACCACAAACGGTAAAACTTGGTGTCCTGAAATTCGAATTAGAGGTCTACAAATAGTATGGTGTGGTTTGGACAATACTCTAACTTAAAGCGCTTCCCACCGCATTGCCCTGGAATTTCCAAACCCACCGCTAATCCTATTAAAATTCACAATACTATACCATTAAATTATTATCTGCACATAAAACCTCTTATAAACTACTTAACCTGAACTAACTATTAAGAAACACACATGGGTTGACTATGAAGTTCTTCATGTATCATATCACAAAATATCATCAAAGGGTATACAGATCAGAATGCTAGACAGAATTCGTCCGTACAACTGTGAGTGGTGGTCGTTCGTACGGCGCTCATTGTATGGGAATTAGACTAAATTATATACTTTTTAACCATTATACTACTCTATACAACCTATTTACACTACGATCAATATCAAAAAAATATCACTTAGTTTAATATATCTACTCTACACAATCATTACATTTTTACACGCATAACCATCATATTTATATTTATATTCAATTAAAACGACCAAAATATCTAATATAATATATTGTTTTTTTCAAAAATAAATAATTATAATTTGTACAAGAATCACAAAAAATGACCGTTACTCAATTTTTATTTGATATTTTTGTGGTATTGATTTAATATAAATGTAAATATGATAGTTATGAATATAGATATGTAATAATAGTGTAAAGTAGGTATATGGGAATTTTTCATCAATATCGTAGTATAAATATATATTATATATTAGAGTGGTGTAATGCCGCTGAAGTCTCACATTCAACCTGAAGGCCCGTGTAACAACTTTCGGTGGCCCTGGTTGAACATATTTATGTCTTCAGTAGTAAATATATTATATAATTTGTAATAAGTACCCCTATTACTACTCTAGTACTATATTATCTTGTCAATAGTGTCTCGGTAATTATTTATTTAATTAAAAAAAATTTTTTTTTTTAAATATGCCATTTATACATTTATTCAACACATTATTCACGGGACAGAAAATATATACAATCTTTTTAATAATAAAACACATTTAAACAGGTTATTTGGATGTCTAAGTATTAAATTTTAAGGAGATTGCTCTAATACTAGTAAAAAATTCGTCAGTATTCAATTTGCAATCCAGGAATTTGGAGTAAATCTGGATTGTGGATCGATTTCATTTATATCAATACTCATAATTTATTTTATTTTTAATTCTAATTACTCCTATGCTTAAAACTACAACGCTGCTTTTATCATGCCTATTTAATTATTTAGAAAAATTCTCTACCTAACTTCTCTACTTGACTACTTAGTTAGAAGAAAGTTCTTTGAAATTAGATTATTTTAAAAAACACTTTGTCTTGAGTAAGTTCTCCCAGTTTCGTATGAATAAAAAATATGACAGAATAACCACTTACTCCCTACAAGCATTTATTAATTTTAATCATATCACGCATTGCTTAAAAACATATTATTTAATCTAGGAATGAACGGTTATTTCAATGGGATTTTTAAGTACAGCGATTATTAATTAAAGACGTGTTTGTTAAAAGCATATTTGATTTAACTTAATTATATTTATAATATAACCAGCGTGATAATGGGTTCAAATCCCGCTCAAGTCATTTTTTTTTTAAATTAATTTGATCGGTTATTATGACTGGAAGATCGAGAATAATATTAAAAAAATTCCGATCGATCGCCTTGCTCCAGGTTTACACTGATTACTTGTATTATAAGGTAAATACTGATAATTAAGTCGGTAACCTATGTAATTAGTAATAGTTAAGATCATCGACAGACAATCAATTATCACGTTGTTGTGTATAAAAAACAGAAATTTCTAAAAAAAAAAAAAAATATAAATAAGGATAAAATAAATGTAAAAATATCAGTCATAAATTAACCCAATCCTTGAAAAATTTTTACTTGAAATATTACTTTTTTTATTGTAGTATAATATTGAATATTTCTAATATCTTTAAAAAAATCCCTTAAATGTGTATAAAATGAATGATCAACACGCATTGAAAACATTGTTCAATTCGAATCGTTAATCACTTGATCAATGATATAAATAATTAAATTATTTGTCCATTGAGTAATGTAACTAATGTAACTAGTAATTGTTAAGATCACCGACAGACAATTAACATGTTGTTGTTAATAAAAAAAGGTCCTCCGGGCGTAAAATAAATAAATAAATATATCTAGAAGGTTACTTATTGAATTTTTATTTTAAAAAAATCCGTATTCTCGGTGTATTTCGATTCCAAATGTCAAATTATTTTAAAGTATACGTGTGTATATTGTTGTTAATCGCTTAAACATTCAGGAATTTGGTGTTGCGGGAGGGCAAGAGAAGAAGTTCACAGTTGAATCGGGAGTAAATGTCGTTGTTTTCAGGTAGTTTTGGAATGATTCACAATATAAGTTTTGGTGGGTTGGTTGGGTTTTCGGTTAAATGCCTTCAGAGTTAAGCTCCAATATTAATTACGGTTATTGTCAGAGGCTTGGAACGGTCTCTTTCGATACCGCAAAGCCTTACACAACCTACTTCCCCTCTGTGACTATCTTATTTTACACTCACTACAATATCGTTAGTCAAATTTATAAATTATACAGACATACCGTAATATTTAAATAATATCGATTGTACCCAAGCTTATTAAACAAGGATTAATCAAATACTATTACAGAAAACTGACTTGTGGTGGTTAGTCTGAGCAAAGCTCAGCCTGACTGAAAAATACCAAACTATTGTTAATTGACCGAGAAATTATTTTCACAATGCCTGATTATATAAAATTAAATTTATATTCATATTGATATTCTCGTGTATTTTTAACTCGTCATATTATATTACAGTTAATACTTAATACTGTATGAATTTTAATGTATTTTAAGCTTTCAAATGCATTAGAGCGTTCTAATATTTGATAAGGACTGCGGTGTCATGCTGTTTTGGTATCGCAGTGTATAAAAATAATTTATTTATTAAATTAGAATTGAAAATTGGTAAAATATTACATATTACTTAGACAGTGTACATAATAAATAAATCTTTTTACCTGTAAGTAACATGATAATAATATTTTTATGTGATATTAGAGGTGCCTTATATTAAATAATAAAAAGTATGGGAAAAAAATAAAAACCCATTACAACCAAATTGTAATTTAAAGATTTTCAATCCGTCCGATTTCAATTACAAATATTTTTTTTTTAAAAAGTTCACTTTGTATATCTTGAGAAATTGATAAAAATCTTTTATAAATTCCGGGTAGTTTGCTTTAGTATTTTTGTCATATGGATATTTATATAACCTTTTTGATTATGTATTTTACGATTACAATTTTTCTGATAAAGCGGACTTAAAATTCACCTTATAATCTAGGAAAACACAGTAAGCCTTGAAATAATTTATCAAGACTGTTCCCGATCTCCCAAGCGAAATACATATTCTCGTTTAATATAATTACCCATTTGAAAAATAACTCACTATATTCCATTTGTAAAATGTGACAGTATGAATGTTTGATGTAGAAGAGAAGTACAAATGTATTATATGTATATAAAATAGGAAACGTAGTGTATTATTTCCATAACTTAGATATGTAGTGAAGTGTATTCTGAAGCCACGGTTAGAAGTTTTAGCTGTGAGCCCAGATTAAATGAAGTACTATTTGCTGCATTCGCTTTTAGCCATGCCAAACTTTATTCTACAACAGTATTGAATTAATTATAATAGTATTAGGTGTTTTGAAAATAAGTGCATCGATTGCGGAAAACGCGAAGTCGCCATAAACTTTAAATAGCGAACATTCCACTTTAATGACACCTGAGCAAAATATACTTTTACAGCTACTACCTGAAAAAATGCAACTACCAACGCATTTTACACACGAACCTTGCTCAAAATTGAAAAATACTTATCTTCATCAATAAAAGCAACGGCAACAACTTCATTAAATTTAGTTTACGGGCTAAGATGAACGAAATTTTACAACTTGAAATAAAATCGTAGAGAAATACCAATTTGTTGCATATATAAAATAAACTTTATATTTAAAACTTCTAAAAAACTAGAATACAGTGGATTCGCTTGTTAATTGACTATCGGTAAAAAAATTATAAACCTAAAGTAAAATTTTTATACGAAATAAAAATAATTACTAAAGAAACATTCTAATTGACTTTTTATTGAATATGTTATCTTATAAAATCGAATGTCTTTTTAGCAATAATATTTCATCAATTAAATAAAATAATTGTCGTTATTAATTGTATTCCATGCTTAGCCAGCATCTTTTATTTACAAAAAAATACAATTGAAAATCTAAGGTGTATATTAATAAAAAACAAGAGTAATTATTATAGAAGATTTTTTTTTATACAGACTTTTTGATTTTATACTTATTTGTGATTTTATATTATACTTGTACTCAGAATATGAAACGGTAGCAATTATTTCATTCTAAATCTGTCAATGTCAAATCTTAAATGCAATTACTAAAATAAACTAAAAAATTACTAAAATAATATAAAAAATAAAAAAAATAATAATAAATAAAATACTTAAATTATTTATAAATCGATTATTTAAAAAAAAATATTTATTAAAAAATATTTATTTAAAATATTTGATTAAAATCTCATTGTAAATCATAGTTGTATGTAAAAGATTCATTTAAATCATATTTTTTTAAATATTGTAAAATAATTTGATTGTCCTTCATTTTGATATTTTTCTGCTTTTAATCGATTTATTTCGAATTCTGTGATTTGGGAGTTTTTGATTCTAAAACCTCATATGCCATTGTTTGAAAATATTTACAAATAAAAAAAATAATTTTAATGACCAATACCAATATATCGAGGGTATACTGTTAAAATGAACTAAGTAATATTTTGACGATTTTGAGTTAGGGATGCATATGTATAATTTTTTTATAACTTTATCTAATGCCAAAACGCACTTAATTGTATCATCTATATTTCGGGAGAAAAAAATACATTTTTAGTTTCTGTTAGTTATTACTGGTATTTTTTATAATTGTGTTATATTTATTAAAATAAAAGAAATTATTAAGACTTATACCACATTGTAAATTACTCAAATATATACCATAAATTTATAGTTCTGTTAAGACTGTGACTTTTTTTCACTAATTCGCCATTATCTCAAAACTATGAAATATGACTTGAGTGCATTTTGGCAGTATACCCTCGATATGTTAGGTATTGGGTTACCTGGTTAGGTATTTTTAATTAAATTTAATAATCAATTCTGTTGATATTTGTATCGAAGTTATATATTTGATTTCTTTACAATCAAGATAATTATTTGATTTCCAGTGTGTGTGGATTGGCGTGTCGAATAATCATTAGGCTTGTGGTCGAACGAAGTATGTGGTAATTTTTTTCAGTGTCTGCTTCGGTTTTATGTCTGGCTTTGTGCACATTCCAAGAATTAATTACGATGATTGTGTTGCCAGTGTGCACAAAAAATAAAAAATAAAATCACTGCCTTCAGCCATTCTTTTTATGCCTTCAATTTAATTGTCAACCGAAACATATAACATGTGAACACGAAAATGTTTTTACCATACCAAACACGTATTTATTGAATAAAATTAAATAAATACTGTTAATATACATATTTTAAAATTGCAACTTCTATTATAAAATGACATATCTTTTTCAAAAAGCACGCACGGTTTCGTGTTACAAATTGCACATTATTTTATCGTACATATTTATGAGTTTATTAACACGTTTTATGCTTTACTGTATATCTTTATTTAAAACAATGATTAATATTTATGAAAGGCACTTCAAAATAATATAATGAAACATGGTTTATTATTTTTTTAGACCAAAAGTAAAACTTTAGATACGTGCAATTCCAAAACAAATTATGCCAAATATCAACATTTTAAAAAATGTTAGAATATTACATGTGACTAATCACAACAATTTGAGTTAATTTATCTCAAATCATTTTGTTTTAAATATGTATTTTAATACTACCTTTTAAGATTTTTAATGTAAAAAAGTCATTAATAAGTGTTAAAGTCATAGATTTAATTAATATTTATTGTAAAGTTTGTATTTATTATAATGAATAAATATTAAAATGTTGCTCTACAAACATAAGAAACAAAGAATATGATCAACGACAATTTCCATTACACAATCTCATCAAATAAACTAAACAATAAAATTTAATTTATAATAGTTACCAAATTTTCTTTAGAAAGCATTTTGTGGAAATCACATTAACTGAATGGTTGGTTGTTAATCGTTTCCATTATAATGTTGAAAAGTCATTTTCAAACTTAAATTATAGTTATTTTGGTTTTAAATAAAGCATATTTTGCCCCTTCTTCCAATCAAATAACAATTTATTATTATGCTTAATAAATTCCAACTTTAAGAAATGAAATCAAGAAAGGTAAATTATTGTGATTGCCTGTATGACGATATGAAACAGAGATTAAGAAGGCTTTAATATGCATTTTTAATGAGAAAGCTGCACAATATCTAGTATGAACAGGCCTTTATGATGATGACTGCGGCAATAAGGACATTTCAAATATATTGCATCTTATGAACACTTCTAAATTACCAACCACACTAAAAACCGATACTAACAGCGAACAATTTATCGTCTTGAACCTAAATAAAATTACAATTTAATAGCTCCATCATTAAATTATTGTGAGTTCTTCAAAGCCCACAATATCTCTTATAATCTATTATACATCGAACTAATTACATATACAATTATATTTTTTTAACACCGGCGAAAATCTATATACATAAGTTTAGAAGCTCAACGTTTAGTTATGACAATACAAAAAATTTTTTAGTAGTAATTTGACTTTGGCCCGAAATCCCGCATGTAAAAAAAATCTTTCAATCAATAAGTACTCAAAGTGATTATAAACTTAATAAGTAACTATCTGACTACACTTTTATTAAAATTAAATCAAAATAACATAAGCAATTAACTAGTTAATGTTGCGAATTATTTATA
Source organism: Agraylea sexmaculata (assembly GCA_022606485.1). Taxonomy (NCBI): domain Eukaryota; kingdom Metazoa; phylum Arthropoda; class Insecta; order Trichoptera; family Hydroptilidae; genus Agraylea; species Agraylea sexmaculata. Next base: position 31,152 of record JAGTTH010001032.1, read on the forward strand.
GAGCAATTTAATAATGTGATGTTTAAATATTTAGTAAACTCTTTATACAACCAAAATTGGACTGTTAATAAATTTTTCATGATATGCTTATTATTCCTTTAAAATATTTTAAGTTCATTAAAAGACACCCTGTATATAGTTTTTGTAGTTTGGTTTATTGTGAATGATAAATTTGAAATTATGAAAAAAGGACTCAATACATTTGTTATTACATTATGGATATATTTTATTTAAATTATATTAGGAAACAAATTTTGCGATGAACATTAAAAAACGTGTTCATTGTTTACAAGTTCTATTAAACAATATTGGTATATCTTTGATTTTCAGTTAAATTTTCATTAAACTATATTGTTACAAATGTATGTTCCTTTATTGACTCTTTGGTTGAATTTTTTCTTAATAATCGCGACAGTGTTAAATATTTATTCTATTTTAATTTTTATAATAAAGATGTATCTACTAAGTAAAATATTGATATTAAAATCATCTATTGTGAATTAGACTTACATGAAATGAGTAACAGTGTTGACTGTCTAATTATATAACTAATCAATAAGTGTACATTAATATATGCACTTAAGTAAAATACATAAATTGAACTCAAAACATCACAAACAGCACTAATATGGATTCGCAAACCATCCGTCGTAATCTGAGCTTAAAATTTCTCACCGCATCTTCAAGTTGATCGTAAGACTCAATCATAGAGCTGAACTAAGTTTAAAGTAAGCTAGACTGAGCATAAAGTGTATTTATTAGTTGTTGGCCTAAAGTGTAGGGAATTTCCGTTTTCATAAATTTACCTTGTGTGTTGAAATTACCACAATCAATTACGTCCTGTTGGAAATAATAGACTTGCTTACTTCAGTGCGATAACAATCAAACAGTCGCGACGCCTTTTACTTCAGGTTAAAACATTTCACCCCCTTGCAATGGGGTGGGTGCATTATTTCAAAAAACGATATTTTTATATTGGAATTATGCAAAGCATCAACGTAATTATTTATTTATTAGAACACTACAGCAATTCTATACAACTGGATGAAATAATATATCAGCTTCTACAGCTTTCATTGGGTGTTCATTCAATTGCGTGCGTGGCTACAAATATTGTGGTCATGGGCTCAAATCCCACTCGAGTCAAGAATTTTTAAAATTAATTTGATCGGTTATTATGACAAGGAGATCGGGAATAATAAAGAAAGAATTAGAAGAAAGTTCTTCGAAATTAGATTGATTTAAAAAACACTTTGTCTTGAGTAAGTTCTCACAGTGTCGTATGAATAAAAAATATGACAGAATAACCACTTCTCTACAAGCATTTATTAATTTAAATCATATATATAAATATGGGATTTTTTAGTACATGGATTAATAATTAAATATGTGTTTGTTAAACGCATAGTTAATTTTACTTAATTATATTTATAATATAACCAACGTGATAATGGGTTCAAATCCCGCTCAAGTCAATTTTTTAAAAATTAAATTGATCGGTTATTATGACAAGGAGATCGGGAATAATTTTAATAAAATCACGATCGATCGTCTTGATCTACGTTTACTCTGATTTCCTGTATTGTAAGGTAAATACTGATTATTAAGTCGGTGACCTGTGTAATTAGTAATAGTTAAGATCATCGACATGCAATCAATTATCACGTTGTTGTGTATAAAAAACCAAAATTTATAAAAAAATAAATAAATAAATATAAATATAGATATAATAAATGAAAAAATATCAGTCATAAATTAACCCAATCCTTGGAAAATTGTTACTTAAAATATATTTTTTTTTATTTTATTATAATATTCAATATTTCTAAAAAAAAACCCTTAAACGTGTATAAAATGAATTGGCATTTTACTATTTTCGACACACGCATTGAAAACATTGTTCAATTTGAATCGTTAATCACTTGATCAATGATATAAATAATTAAATTATTTGTCCATTGAGTGTTTTTCGGTGGATCACTAATTAAATTTTCAACTGGGCCTCTCCGTGTGAAAACAATCCGTTAATTATTCGAATGATTAACGATTCCAAATTTGAATATTCGAATAGACCAATAGCGGCCCGACCACATTTTTGCCCTTCTTGGCCAATTCGTTTCTGAGCCGATTTTAAAATTAATTTCGTTTATTGGCCAAGTTTGCCAACCGCTTTCAATAATACAACTACGCCTAAGCCGCCTCGCCTTTCATTTAATTAACAACTTTAATCGCACCCCTCGGCATTTAAATATATTATATCTTAAATAAACATAGGATCCTTCAAAAATCTGAAAACGTAAAACTGCAACCGTGAAATTTACACATTTGAAATGCATCTCATTTCAAGAGAGTGGTATACAAAAGAATTGTATCCAGGGCTCAAACTACTACAATATGAATTGTTTCCACTATACCTTCCAAAAGAAAATATTATTTTTATATATATTTTTTATTATTATTAAGAGAAAACAGTCGTCAGGAATACCAGAGAAACAAAATCTCTGATTGAGCTTTTTTGAGAGGGTTTTTTATACACAACAACGTGTTAATTGTCTGTCGGTGATCTTAACTATTACTAGTTACACAGGTCACCGACTTAATAATCAGTATTTACCTTACATTACAGGAAATCAGTCAAAATCTGGATCAAAACGATCGATCGGGATTTTATTAATATTATTCCCCATCTCCCAGTCGTAATACCGATCAAATCAATTTAAAAAATCTTCACTTGAGCGGGATTTGAACCCATGACCACAGTGTTTGTAGCCACGCTTCTTATCCCCTGAGCTATAATACTGGTAAATTCTATATTTAACAGCCTTATTATATACCAACTAGTTTATATTTTTATTGGGAATAATGCTATTGTATTATTTTCTGGACAATTATCCACAAATATTATAATTTTAACCAGCGTAATAATAGCTCAAGGGATAAGACGCGCGGCTAAAAATACTGTAGTCTTGGGTTCATGGGTTTTTTAATTGATTGAAATAATATTAACAAAATCGCGATCGATAATCTCGATCCAGGTTTATTCGAATTTTTCTGTATTGTAAGGTAAATATTGATTAATTAAGTAAGTTACCTGTGTAACTAGTAATAGTTAAGATCACCGACAGACAATTGACTCGTTGTTGTGTCTAAAAAACCCTCTCATAAAAAAAGCTCTTCGGGGCGTAAAATAAATAAAATTGTGATTTTTAACTACTACGCATTCTTATATATAAAATATATCAATGAAAACATCACTTCAAGATAAATAAATATATGTATATTCACATAAATGGAAGTAAATATGAATAAACTTCCGCTATTAAAGTTTTCCACGGGCAACTATTATTATAGAGCCTACACTACTTTCCTCAAAACTATTATAGTATATATAAATACACCAGGTGCTTAGTAAAATATTCAACATATAAATTAATTAATACAAATAAAGTCCTCGAAAAGAAGAGATTTATTAATGTGTGGTGTTGATGGAAATTTTATTTAATTTTTAATAACATTCAACTAAATGCAATTGTATAATTTATTATTGAAACCTGTAAAATATATTACATATAATAATTTTTGCTGTTTTGTATTATATAATAAATAATAGTTTTTTTTAGATTACAAATGTATTAAAAAGAAATTGAATTTAAACCACAGCCCAATATTCGCCAATCAAAATAATTAATATTATATGTTTTCATAATGGTTTTTCATTTATATATAAATTATTACAAAAGATTGGCTTGTATAAAAAAAATAATATGTAATAAATTTTATAACATTTAGCAGAATTTGCAACCAATATTTTATACAGTGACATCTATGTTTCATAAATAAAGTTTTTTCAAAATACGTCAATAGTATTTTCTGCTTTTGTAATTAAAAAAATAAGAGCATATAGAAGATATATCCTCAGAAACGGAGATTGAAAAAATATTAAAATATGTATTTAAGGTTTGACATTTGCTTTAAAAATATGAGTAATAAAGAGTAGGTGATTATTTAATTCAATTAGAGTGTCTCCGTGTATGTATGTATAATTTATATGGCTTTAGTGATAAAATTAATTGAGATCCGGACAATATTGTAAGCATGCCTACTCAAATAAAATAACTTTTGAATTTTATGTATAGGTATTTTAATAAGTGCAAAATGCTAAATTTTTATCACTGTGTTCTGGAAAGCAATAATAGCGAGTAAAATGCACCCCGTCAGTATAAAATGCACCCCAAGCCTTTTTCAACACCTCAGCCAATAAACATTATTTTGTATAATCGCAAAAATTCATTTAATTTCATATCAAATAATTTATAAATATTTTTTACTCCTACTTGGGTTGGCTTTTTAACATAATGTATTAAATATTTCTCATGCAAGAAAAACAGAGTATAAAAATATGTTATTCGTAGTCAATTAACCGAAAGAAGAACAACATGCCGAAAATTACAAATTCTAATTCATTTCTTTTAACGTGCCTGTTATTGAAAATACATTTTTTTTAAATCATCGTGACTTATTCCTACGTTTCTCAAAAAAATAAACAAAGAAAAATGGCACGTGCCAAAAGATTTTTATTTGATTTTATGAATTTGAGATTCCACAATAGCGAAACATTTTATGCTTGAATAATGATATTCTATTATATATTTTTTAGTTGATATATAATATTTTTGCTATATATCAAAATCCAAACAGTTTTTTTTTTATTGTAAATAATTATAAACAAATAGATTCTTTATTTCCCCTTTAAATACTCTTCATTAGTACAAATGATATATAATTTTAATAATTGACTCTTGTTATATTTGCATTCGTTTATCCTTCTTTAAAGGCTACAATCGATAATAAAACTTAAACCAATAATATTAATTTTGTAATAAGTGTGTAATGTAAGTGGATTAAATTGATATAATTCTGAAGATATTGAATAAGCTCACTACCACTTATTTTTGGCTTGTATTTGTCTTATATTTCGTATAAAATGTAAATACACATAAAATCTACGTAAATTAGGATTCTAATTTCAGCGAAAATTATTAATCTTGAAATCTGTATACGGGTTTTTATTTTTTTTATTATTCAGTGTTAAGTACCCCTAATGTCATATAAAAATGTTATTCTCATGTTAGTTATAGATAAAAATATTCATATATTCTGTACACTCATGTCTAATTTATAAGATTTTTTAAAATATATGAACAATTTAAAATTCAAATTAAATAATGAAATTGTAATATATATTACAGAGGGGTTCGGTTATTGTTTCATTATTTTTATCTAATAACTAATTAATTAAATAACTAATAAAATAACCAGCATGATAAGACGCGTGGCTACTAATACTGTGGTCATAGGTTCGAATCCCACTCAAGTCAAGAATTTTTAAAATTGATTTGATCGGTTATTACAACTGGGAATAATATTAATAAAATCCCGATCGATCGTCTTGATCCAGGTTTACTCTGATTTAGTGTATTATAAGGTAAATACTGATTATTAAGTCGGTGACCTGTGTAACTAGTGATAGTTAAGATCACCGACAGATAATTAATTAAACGTTGGTATAAAAAACTAAAACCTTGTAAAAAGCTTTACAAAAGCCTCTCAGGGTGTTTATGTATAAATAAATAAATAATTATAAATTCAGGCAGAGCAGTAAACTATGTAACTGTAATAGTTAAGATCAACGATAGACAATTAACACGTTGTTGTGTATAAAAACCCTCTCAAAGAAAGCTCTATCAGAGATGTAGGTTCTCTGGTATTCCAGACGACTGTGTTCTCTTGATAATAAAATAAAAAAAAAAAAAAAATAAAAAAAAAAATTAACAAGTGGTTAAGTAGACTTTAGTGACAGTGAGTTAAATCCTCGGTTAGTCATTTTTGCTATGGAATTATAAATATTTATGATTATTACTACAAAAATATGCAGTTTTACTATCAGTAACCCAAGTTGTATTCACATCAGAAGCTTACTTATAATTCTATTGTGTGAAAGCCTTATTATGATAAAATTTAATCTATATATCTGTACCAAAATATTTAATAAAAGTTTGTATGTTAGTGACCCATCTAAGAAAGTGTTTACTTTAAAGATATATGCCCAGTAACAAGTAAAGAAGGAGAGTGAACTGTTTCGATAGGTCCGTTCAGAGTTGGAAACAAATCGTACAAATCAATTTGTAATTGCAGTTGGAGCTAAAATGTATGTTTGCAGTTCATTGTAGAGTTGCAGATAAACGCGGGACTGACTGAGTTTAGTTTAGTTCCCTGAACATTGTTGTTGGCCTGAAAACTTTTTCAATTGGCCCTGAATTATCTTCTAACGGAGCCTTCTCACTACCATTATACAGACTTTCTTGTTCAGGTGAAACTTCTTACATTGCTAATGATCACTTTACTCTTTATTTTACTAATTATATATTATTTCCATTTCTCTGGTTCTGTTTTTTTTACAAAAAATTTAATTATCATATTCATGAAGTCTTTCCACGAAAATATCATTTTCCCAATCATTTATCGACACGTCATCAATATGGGTTATTAACCCAAAAACGTATCACACAAAAATCCATTGTTTGAGTTAACATATTATGTGAAAACTTAATAATAATGTAATAGTCTTATTATAATATGGCATATTACTAATGAATTTTTTTATTAAATAAAATCAAAATCTATAAATTTGCATCAAAGTATTCAATAATATACTATTACACAGAAACACTAATAATTCAAGTCATTTTTTTGTGTTACTGACCCATCGAAATATTTTTAAAATAAAAACATAATGATTGGGTTAATATGATTGACACTATTTCATTAACAACATCCAGATATTTATATTTATTTATTAATAGCCTCGAGGGGCTTTTACAACTTTCGTTATTTTAAACCTAAAAACGTGTTAATTCGTTGTCTGTCGGTGATTTTAACAATTACTAGTTACACAGATCACCGACTTAATAATCAGTATTTCAGTTACAATTTATGAAATCAAAGTAAACATGGATCAAGAAGATCGATCAGGATTTATATTAATATTATTCCTGATATCCCAGTCGTAATAATCGTCAAATCTTTTTTTTTACTTGAGTGGGATTTGAACACATGAACACAGTATTTTATCTCCTGAGCTATTATTTCGGTATATTTATCAAGTATTATTTATTCGTTCATTTTCTATTAAGCATTATATGAAATACATATCAAATTCCTTGGGCGTATTCTGGCTCATACATTCCCTATTGAAACGGTACAAAGGAAAAGACTCCCATTCAATACTAAACGAGGTTTTTCTACTAATTCGACATTATCATTTGAATGACATAAATAATATCTCATATTCTTCATACAATTACAGCTTTTTTTGTATTTTTAATAGGAACGGTTTGTCAGGCTGAAGAATTAACAGGTCACAAAAACAATCCTGGTTGTGGGATTTTCAGTGCAACGCAATATTACATGGGCCGTGTCCTACAATACTGCAAATGGCTTCGTTAAATCCTTGTACACTTCTATAATTATACAAAATTTAATATTTTTATTTATATTCAAATAAACAGATCCAATTTCTCTTATTCTACATACAAAAAATAATAATAATTTGTCATGGATTCATATTCAGAAGAAAGAAATAATTTTCGTGTTCTATTTTTAGTTGCGGGGACTTTTGACACTTATTTAATAATACAAAAAATACATAATTAATTTTAATCGAAAATCATACAAAATCGGGTCATTTATTTTACTTACTAAAATCCCTTTTCATTGAATATTTGTGATATTATTTTGTACGGTAGTAATTAAATTCTTTCTGTCTGTCAATCCATATAATATTTATGTTATTTTGTAATTGCACAATATTTTTGCCTATACTGTCTTTATTATTTACTACTATTTCTCCCAATTTTCCATTATATTAAAATCAAATAAAATATAAAACTTAAATGTAATATGTCCAATATAAAAATATTGACCATTATATCCATATTTTATAAACAATTATATTGTCCAAAAATATGCAAGAAGTACCTAAAAACCAACAAAAAAATATGATTAATTAATAAAATATCAATATTTTCGATATCTTGTTATTATTTGTGTGAATTTATTTTGATTAAATAGGTTCACACATAATTTGGCACTGCTTCTTTAATTACCTTAATATTCATTTTACAATTCCGAAAATCAATTGATTGAAATGATCGTTTGGTATTTTTTAATACTGTTTCCGATATCCAAGTATTGAAAATCGATCGACTTTAATAAATAATATTTATAATTAGAACAGTATTTGAATCCGTAAAAATCAGATATGTGATGATGACAAAAACTAAGACTCATCACTAAGACAATTTTTATATATATATATATATATATATATATATATATATAGATATATATATATACATATATATATACATATACATATATAATAGACATAAGTATGTTATTTTTTTTTAATTAAATACAAAGATTTTGAAATAAATTAAATAATAATTTTAAATAAATATTTTGATATCCTTGCAGGTGTAACAGTAGCCATCGGGATGGGCTAGAACAGAGTGACAGTAAACAATGACATAAAAAGACATTAAAATGGCCGTAATCACGGCTGTTCTTTACAGGATGGATCGTTTCGAACAGCTTGAAACATTTCATCACCGCTTAAATGCAACAACACTCATCTACAATTTAATAAAATATGTCCAAGCTATGTTGATTCGGTTTATCTCTTCTCTCTTATTTGGCTTGAATGTCCACTGTGAGTATTTAAACGTATATAAAATGAGGTTTTCAAAAGCGCTTAGATTTAGTAGAGCAGTTAGATTGAAGAAGATAGTGGGTCGTTTTAAAGAGAAGTCGCCTTTGCTAAAATGCATAACAACACACTTAAATGCCGGATATCTTTCAACCCTCCATTTAACCGACTCCTTTATCTTCAAACATGTAACTAACAAAAGAAACTTCATTAACGGAACATCTTAAATAAAGCACAACATTTGTTAAAGATGAGCGCTGAGCGCGATCAAGAAGTAAGTTAACAATTTTATATACATTTTTCTATTAATTGAATTAAACTTTTATATAAGGCTTTCAGTTCCTTTAGAATTCAGAATTAATTAAATTATTGATCATTTTACTCGGAGAAGTTCAATGTTGAGTTCGTGATTATGGAACTGAATGCTTCACATGAGATGGTTCAATATTTACAATAAATCCAGGCTTTACTTGGATCGAGTCAATTGAGGTATTTTAATCGTATCTTTATTAAATTTTATTTTATATCCGATTTAAATTATTGTTAATTACAAAATGGATATTTTTATGTGTGGATTATATTTTTTTAAATATAATCTCGTGATTTTTTGTATGTGACATAATTTATAATTTTAACATCAAGCAAATCTACAAACCAATACAGTTTGCAGCGATATCTATATTTTATAAATTTGAATAATAAAAATAAATGGGGTGTTATCTTCTTCTTTGGAATCGTCATTTTATCATCTAAAATTTACATCTAATTTATAATCTAACATTACAACTTAGATTTAAGTCAATCCATTACAACCAATATTTAAAAAATGAAATTGTATAATGGGATCATTTGATTTTAAGTAACTCAATTATGTTTATAATACCAATTTTATTTACAAAATATAGATGTCACTCTGACTATATTGGTTTGTACCTTTGCTAAATATCATAATTTTACATTATTTTTGTTAATTTTTTGTATCATTTGTTGTTTATTACAGTTTAGTTGTGTTTATGTGGTATTTATTTTTTCTTTTAATTGGTAAATGAATAATGTATAACTAATTGTTAATCATTGCATATTATTTATTATAGGATTAAAATGAAGCGGTGGAATTCATAATGAGGAAATCAACACCTTTTCATTAAATTCTGACTAAACCATTATATATAATAAAATAGAAAAGAAATGTTTGAAATCAACCAGTAGAGTTTTTGATTCTGAACGCCTTAATTACTTTATAACTCAATTTTTATATATTTTTTAATAATGTACAAGCCCTTGTAATAGTATCTTGTAGAGGACTTATTCATAGTTCAATAAAATTAATTTGTAATGCTAAATCAAAATATGTTTGGTATACATTCATCGTCTGTAGTATACGGGGCGGCGCTATTTCTGTAAATGAATGGGTGGTCAAATTGGATTATATCACGTGTGTTTGTGAAAATTGTATCTCCTGAAATGGCAATTTAGAAAGCTGATGTTAAAAGTAATATCCGTAAGTGTATGTGGTACATTCCTGAAACACACCATTGACTAGAAGCTCAGCTTCAGTCTCTCTAACGATGTCCATGTCATATTATCACTACACATTATAGCCGCAATACTTATTTTATTTTATTTAAAACTAAATTTGTCATAGTTTCAAGTGAGGTTTAAATTATACGTTAGGATTGACATCGAATCAATCATTTTAGTTACTATTATCAATATGTATTCCCGTGCTGATGCCAAAATATATTGGTAACCCAAATTGTATTAATATCATAATGGTTTTAAAGTAAAACGGCATATCATTAATTAATGTGTATCAAACCTATATGTTTGCACTAAAATATTTAATTAAAAAAACATCAATATATACATATTTAAGGTAGTTGTAGATGCATATTTTATATTAAACTAGTTGATTATTAATACCAAAATATGTAGTTTTACTGTCGGTAACCTAAGTTGTATTAATATCAGAAGCATATTAATAAAGAAATTATGTGAAAACTTACGATAATGTCAAAATATTATTATAATAAAACCTAATAATAATAAATGTTTATATTTTATGAAATCTATTATATATGCATGTTACTGACCCATCGAAATGCTTAGTTTAAAGATATATTCTCAATAAAAATTAAACAAGGAGAATGAAATGAATTTAATAATTGACATTTTTCCATTTCTATGAGTTAATAATAATTGAGAAAATATGTATATTTAGTTTTTACCTAATTTAACATTAAGGTGTACATTTTGTCATGAGGTGCAATTTAATATTATTTTTGGCGAATTTGGATCTCCCGTGATGTATATCGACTGCTACAGCGTATAATATCGTAAGTGCAAAAAAATTCTTTATAGAACTAAGCCACATATTCAATCTGGTAACACTGCCTGTCACGTGTTACTCGGTTTAATTATTATTTATAAAATATAACAGTTTACGATTAAATACCTTCTATTGACAGAGACATGAAATGTGTTATAGATAATGGATGAATCTACATTAGTTGCCGGTCAAATAGGACTATTTTACCATTTCGAAAAAGTCCCACTTAATAGGTTAAATAATTATTGAAAAGCAACATTTTTTGTAATTTCATACATTTCATACATTTCATACATACAATATGTGGCTCAGTTCCACAAAGACTTAAGAGTACACAGATATACTTACGATATTTTACGCTGGAGCAGGCGATATGTTCATATAAATAAAATAAATAAAGAACTTGTAGAAAGGAAACATAAACCCATTTGAAAATGATCTTTTATTCAATGAGAATATTTCAGGGAGAGTCACAAAAATAATAAATAAAGATTTTTTTACTCATATTTTAAAAATAGTCACTCTGTTAAAAAATTGAATGTTAGTTTGCGTAGGCATGACTATTTTGTGTATGAGAGTTTACAATAACAAGGTGATATTTGTGATGAGCAGGTGAACGTATGTGCACTATGTATGTATGCCGAGCACCTGAGACCTTATTATAACTATTATACTACTTCCTTTCACAATTTCCTTATTCTATAAAAAAAGCAAAGTGTCTAAGCATGCCCATCCACACTTCTTTAAAATACTCTTACTGACTTATATGAAAAATCACACTAATGGTCTAATAACACTTTACATATACAAATTTATCTATTTTTGTGTTTGAATTACACTCACGGGTTAGATAAATTATTTTATTAAAATTAGAATATAATATAAATTCTGCAAAAAATATTGAATGGCCGATATTGTATTTAAACATGATACTTGTTTTATTATATTAAAAAGATTATTAGTTTTATTAGTTTATTTTAACGATCAAAGCATATTTTAAATAAGTAAATATTATTAACAAGGTATGCGTTATTTTTATTCATTTGGTTGTTTTTATATCAGTACTAGAATTTGTAATAAAACAACTGTTAAATTAAAATAATAATGAAAATTTCACATATTGATGAACACAACTATATAGATATATTATACATATCTGAATTCAAAAAGAATATGGATTTTAATAGTTATTATATAATTCAAAGGTAATTAATATCACTTGATTGTGCCTTCAAAATGAATGATATTGTGGTTATTCCACCGCAGAATTGCCTACAATTAATCACAACATTGACATATTAACATTGGATATGTCAGTCTGGAAAACTGATTAGCTTTATTGTGAAATGCACAAATGAATTTGTTTAGTCTAATTAATAAAAAAAATTAACGATCGTATTGATTGATAGTACAGCAATATCTTTTGTTGAATTTCTTTATATAAATAAAATATAATTGTAAATGCGGTTTTTGTATAGTTTGCGGTAATGAATGGGTTTAATAATATATAGTATTAGTTGCATGTTGTGTGTATTGTATGTAATTTGTATGATATTGGATTGTGGTTTAGTGACCGCTACAATGGACCAATGATTGCCGGCGCCTGACCTAACAACCCCTGACATACAAAGCTTGGAAGCCCTTGAGATAAGCTTGATCAAATTAATTGTTCGTGCACCAACGGTTGCTGACCACTACCATATTAAATGTACCCCTGATCAATCCACTGCCCACCAATACCACCAATAACCACGCCGAAATGGCATTACTATAAAATAAACCATGTCATGAAGACAAGGATTTATTATTACGTATTTGAAATTTCCACAACGTTATCAAGTGATGCGCCTGGATATAGGCAATCCGACGACCATAATAATAAAATCATCGGCTTTCTTTGCAAACTGCGTAACTTATAATATAAATATTTGATGCTTATATTTTAATTCTATTTCTCTATATTATAAAGTAATTAAATTTAACGTAATAAATAAATATAACTCAAATTTTCAAATCCCAAGATAATGTTTTAAGTTTACCTCTTTCAGCTTGATTCAGTGTTTTGTCTCCCCTGTTAAAACTTGCCAAAATGAAAGCAGCCGATATGCGTCCTTATTTAAAGACAACAATTGTATTTAAAAGACAAATATTGGAAAATTAACTTGATAAACTAAAATGTATCATTGTCGAATTTGAGTGGATGATTTAATAAATAATATGTCTATTTTATTCACGTATGAATATTACAAAAATTATCACAATGAATTTGTACATTTATTAAAACGAATTTGTTGGTGAATAATCGTAATAAAAATATACTGTCAAATTATTCATAACTTAAAAAAACATTCAACGCTAGTCATATTCGTAGTTTTTGTAGACATATAATACATGATAGCTTAATAAATAAAAAGAATAAACCTAAAGTCGAAAGGCTTAAGTCTCTTTCTACAATTAAAATAGGTATAAAGTTAGCACAATAAAACTAATCTTATTTTATTAAATACAATGTCGCATATTAGTTGCTTGTATATTCTTTCATGAACTATTTTATAATTATTCATAAACTTAAACATGTACAAAAAATACTCCAAAAGCAAATCTCTTATTTAATAAACAAATAATTAAAGCATGCTCGTAATATTCATTAGCAGATTTATCACAAATACATACCACAGCTTACATAAATTGTGCCTACATTTTACTAAAACAATATTATTTGTGTATATAAATACGCATTTGACCAGATGATGCAAACTGTTATATATTATTCAGTTCGATTAGAGTAGCAGATGTTGTCAACAAATTGCTTTTCAGATACAATAACTATGAAATTACTCGGACAATACTGTGTGTGTTTATACTTTGTACAAATTGAATTGTTCAAGACTTTCAAAGAAAGCCGGAAAGACTTTTCACTAACCAAATAAATACAAATTCCATATAAAAAAAAACAATTATTTTTAAGATGAATCGATATTTTTAGTAGTTTAAAGTTGAATTCATCTGTGTTTTAATTAACAATCAGATGATTTAAATCGCTCGACGAAGGCTTTAATCCGATTGAAGCCTTTTTTGAATCATTTATTTCACCATACAATATTCGGGAACGATAATTATATAATTTTATTCGTATTTTTTAATATCATCCTTGAACCATTCTTATAAACGATCTTGAAATACTGATTACATTCGATGAAAACAGCCAAAAATAGAATTGTTATTGTGATAGTTCAGTTGTTTGTCAAGTTCGTGATTGTCCAATTACTACTCGTTACGTATTCCCGTAGAGGCACGAATTGCTTGCTTTTTGATTTTTACACTCTTTTGATTTTTTTTAACGGTGTGCTAATATATTCTCAAACATCGCTCAATATCTGTTTTCGCCCATATGCGAAAATAACACTATTATTGCCAGGCGAATTTTGCACAAACTTACTGAAGAAAATTAAGTACTGTAATAAATAGAAAAATTGACTTGATTGAAGATTTTAGTCTTATAAAAAACACCTTGAAATATTTAAATTCAAATACTTGTATTCATCAAAATAATAAATAAAATAGAAGTGTGTACATAGTTGGAATGCATGGTTTGATTTCTACAATAAATACATTTAAATTTAACTAATTAATTAAATGTAGATTCGTGGAATTAGTTCACAATTTTCATCTGCATTAGAATTTTTGATAATAACAAATGATGTATAGTCGTATTTATACATGTAGTATCCAAAAAGATTAAAGTAAAATTTAGTTAGATCAAAAACGTTTTTTGACTCTTCTATTAAAAGTTGAGCATCTGATTCATAAAAAGTGACTATTCAAGTCATTATTTTACTCTATTCATGTTTTTATAAAGAAACTTTTCAGTTTTTCATAATCAGTGAGTATATTTCATAGAATATAAGTTAGGGTATTTTTTAATTTACTTTTATTCGACATGAACGTAGAATTATCACAGTATATTATTATTAGCGGAAAGAAATATTCTTGCCACAAATATGTAACTTAAGCAGAGGAGTTAAATTTAAAAAATAATAATTATATATTCTGTGTGGTTTAATCTGTAACATTTTAAGAAATCCAAGAATATATACGTACATTTTCAATATACACGTGACGATGACGTATTTCATGGAATTAAATAAAAAAATACATCACTTATTTGTTTGTTAGAAAACGTTTATGCAAATGAGACAAGCAGTGACGTATAATAAAATAACTCAAATGTTCCGCTAAAAACACTGCTGAAAAATTTATGGTGAAAACAAAATGAATACTTGATTAATAATCTTTAAAAAATTGTTTAAATAGTGTATGGGAAAGAGGGTCAACAAGCAATCGAAATAGTCCCTCTCTCAGTAAGTTGTTTGTCCCAATGTAGTTACCAATTATCAACAGTTTACCTTCTGTCAACATCAATGTCACTATGGGGAAAATAATACACCTGATAATTCGTCGACGATATTTCATATAACAAATAAATTGTTTGCTCTTTTAAAAATAAATACTGCATACTGTGATGGCTTTAACCTCGAAAATAAAACTAAGGCTTTTAATTTAATTCTAGGAACTTTATTTTGTTAATTGTCCATTAGTTAAATCGACTCAAAGAATAAAATAATGCTTACTACTAAAAAATGTTATACTCTGAATCTAATAATATAATCAGACTAATTTATAATTATGATACATGTTTAAAAATTACTACCATACTATAATCCAAAAATTCTTTTTATATATTTTTAAAATATTATAACTTTTATTTATGGACAGTACATTTTAAATATCGATACATTATGTATTAAAAAATAAGTACATAAAATATTTATTTTCATAATAATACCTATGAAATGCACAAATATCAGAATTTGATATCTTAACATGGCCATAATCATTTTATAGTCTTCATCGAACATGAAAAATAAAGAAAAAAAATATAACAAGGCCTTAAAAATACATAAATTATAATAAGACTAAGCTGACAAAAAATATATCATAATAATATGCAGATTTACTAGACTATTAATTTTTATAATTTTGTGTATAAACCATATTTGATTAAATCGTTTTCCATTACATGCATTATTATTTTATCATCTACAATGTTTTATTTTAAATTTTCAAATATGTGAAAATTCTTTTGAATACAATAACTGCAATTAAAATATTTTTAACCTATGTATTTATATTCAATAAGTTCTCTCATTAAAATTTTATAAATTTCCTTAAAAACTATACTGGCTTCAATTTAATTAGATACAAATATTTGTCTATTATAGGCAACCTAATATTTTTTATTTTTTTTATTTTATTATTTATATTCGTCGAAATGAGCATTTAACCAGCCCCAATCGAGATGTTAATGCAGTCGGTTTCGTTTTATCAGTTTAACCGCGTTTACCATTACAATCAAGACGAGCCTCCTTACATTTTATCAAAACACTTCAACTAGGTCAGCTTCATATTTATTCAAATCAAATGAGCCCTCAAGTTTATATCATAAATATTATGTTTGCCCAGGTCCAATTACTCGGTGGAATGAAATATTGAAATTTATTTAGGATATATTACAATTAAGAAAAGATGGCTTCTACATCAGCAATTTTATCCTCACTGAGGCTGGACATCGCCATGATGCTGTCTCTACAAATAATTATAATTATTTTATACGGATTTTTCGCAAGTTATGATGATGCAGCTGATCCAAGAGGAAAAACACCCCACGAGATGAACGTAAATTACGCAAGTGAGTCTCATTATCATTTTAATCTGACCCCGAGTCAACAAAATCTTTTATTCACTCATTTACAATGCTTTGAACTCTATTGTTGTTAATTCTTTTTAAATTTAAATATACACAAAAAGATGACTTCATTGATAACATTTTCGTAAAACACCGTGGTTAGGAAATCGTTACAAATATATAACAGTTTAACAAATACTGTGATCATGGGTTCAAATCCCGCTCAAGTAAAAAAAATGATCAATTATTACGACTGGGAGATTAGGAATAATATTAATAAAATACGGATCAAACGTCTTGATCCAGGTTTACTCTGATTTCCTGTATTGTAAGGTAAATACTGATTATTAAGTCGGTGACCTGTGTAACTATTAATAGTTAAGATCACCGACAGACATTTATTCGTTGTTGTGTAAAAAAACAAAAAAATCAATAAATCAATATTAATATCTGCATATGATAAATGAAAATGTCAAGTAATGAAGCGTTTATCAATTAATAATTGTTTGAAGTTTTTTGTACTCGACTTTTTTTAATAATATATATTATTCTCCTAATAAACTCTATTGAAAATTGTCGAGGAATATAATTAATATACTCATTATCGAGTTATTCATTTAGTTAAATTTTTAGAGTTAAACTTGTCTAATATTTATTGATTTAATTTAAGTACAGGTGCTGAATAATATTTGTATATAATATGTTTAGTTTTTTTTGTCTGCATTTTTATATATAGTAATCGGTAAATAATATTTTTGATTAAGTAATAAAAGTTTTAAAAAAAATCACATTTTAATGACAGTTATATTTATTTCCAGTTATAATAATTATATAATTGTTCTTTTATATATCTTATCTGTGATTATTATTTTAATTTTATTTTCAATGCCCAAAATTTTAGCTTCTAGCTTGAAGGGCGTTGAGATATATAAATAATTTTATAATCCACACGGGCACTTGATCCAAATTCGTGTACCTACAAAATAAAACTTATCTAATGTGTGTACATGAATTATTATTTAATCTGATGCCGACTTTTTCTTATCGTTCAAATAATCCTAACCACCGGGTGTACGCTTCGAGTTAGTTACAATATAATTTGAATATTTGAGGAGTGGATGAGCACAAATGGTTATTCTTCACCGTTCAGAATGGCAACCTTGGCACATCAGCCATCTGAAAAGTGGATTGTGTTTAAGAATGTGAACAACTCGTTGCCAAAACTCGACAGGCAGACAAGCTTTGATCAGAAAACCGAAATGGAAAACAGGCTTCAGAGGATCAAGATGGCTCTGATTTGCATATTTCTTCAGTGCGCCCTTCTCATATTCTATGTTGGCTTTGCCGATTATACGGACATCAAAGATTTGTCTCCGAATTCGAATCAATATCAGAAAAATATGCAATATTTCAACGGTAACCGTTTATAACTCCTAGGGGAAAATTTCCACTAAATTTTCTAATTATAATGTTGCAAATAAATATTGTCACTATTCTGCTCGTTCTTGTGGCGTATATTTATCAATTATAAAATTGGGGCGTTTATACAACACAATACTTAAAGATAAATTGATCTAAACGTCACATAACCAAGATGGTACGCAATCAAAATTATTATGGAACTTTCACCCCTCATAATAAATATATGCATTCTTAAAATTTCAAGGATAGAATACAATAAATATTTTTCAACTCTTTTGGGTTTTGCTTTAATTTAATGGAAATATACATTTTCACATAATATCAATTTAAATAAGCTTTTTGTAGATACGTTTTTGTATTACTGAACCATCGTTATGACGTTCCTGTTATTACAGTTAGCATTTCAATATAAATCATTCCATTAAGTTTGTCATCATATATTCGATGCACAATGCAATGAAATAAACACATTATATTATTTATTATTGTTTAATTATAATTCACTCCATTATTACTACTTGTTTGTAAAATAATAAATAAGCAATTCTCATAGTAAATAATATGGATATTAAAATAAATAATAGTATTTCTAAGGTCAAATCAAGGTCATTTTGAGGTCAATTTTATGTCCAGCTTTTTAATCTTTTTTCTGTTCGTAAGAGTGAAAGAAATGTGTATATTGTATATAAGTCTCTATTTATTAACTTAAATAATAATAATATAGAATATATTAATATCATCTCATATAAATTATAATATTCAGTGTTTCAGGATATCCATGTGATGATATTTGTTGGCTTCGGATTCCTGATGACCTTCCTGAAAAGATACGGTTACAGTGCTGTTGCCTTTAACCTGCTGTTAGCGGCTCTAGTTATACAATGGGCTATTATATGTAGGGGCTTCTTCGAAATGGAAGATGGGAGGATTAAAATCAGCCTCAAGTCTCTCATGGGTGATTATTCAATTGATAATATATTTGAATATAATTTAATAATACCGATAATAAAATATTAGGTGCCGATATTGCGGCTGCCAGTGTCCTGATTTCTATGGGAGCTGTTCTGGGAAGAACTACATTCCTTCAACTCATTGTAATGGGAGTATTAGAAATAGCAGTGTTTGCTGCCAATGAATACTTGATGCTTGAAGTTTTCAAAGTATTAAAATAGAATTATATCGATTTACAGCTTGTAAGATGATATTAAATATTTCAGATAACTGATGTGGGAGGATCAATTGTGGTGCATACATTTGGTGCATATTTCGGATTGGCGGTCAGTTTTATGCTAAGACCAGCAAAATCAGATGGAGTTATTTCCAGTGATCTAGAAGGAGCCAGTTATAGTTCGGATATATTCGCAATGATTGGTAAATATTATATATGAATGGTGTAGTTATAAGGGTTGGCTTTAATATTTATTTTTATTTTTAAATTCTTGGTAAAAAATAGTTTTATAATACAGCATAACAGTAGCTGTTTATCCTCTACAGGCCTCCAAATATAAATAAATAATTATTATTTGTGAACAAAAACAGCTATAACATTTTCAAAGTAAAAATAATTAAAAACATAAAAGATCCTCAAATACCTGAAAATGTATGCTGTATCATAATTATGAACTTTAAATAACAAACATAGTGAAATTTTGAGGAAGAATTAACCTCGAACTCAACATGTTACAGGATTATTATGAATGTTTTTTTTATATATAATTAGATTTTAATTCATTGATATAAATGAGTTTTAAAATTTCGAGCATATTCAACTTATATTTCCGTGCTTTGATATTTTTTTATTATTTGTTTATTAACAATGTATGGCAGAAGAAATAAATTATTATATTTTGATAATCTCTTCAAATATTAAATGTTATATTACTTGAGTCAGGTAAATTTTGAGTTCGTGGTTATGGAATTGAATACTTCAGCATACTGGAAATAGCTAGACGAAATATCAATAAAAATTGTTTTCTTTGAATTTAGCTGCAGCAAAATAAATGAATTATTGATTTTATTAAGGAAATCAGTAGATTCATTCAAATCTATCAATTAATTGAGGGTATTTTTTATATTCAAAATTTTATTCATTTTTTTTTCAGGAACTGTATTTCTATGGCTATTCTGGCCTTCATTCAATGGTGGTTTGGTGACTGGAGATGAACAATACAGGGCTGTTATAAACACTTATCTATCACTAGCTGCTTGTACTGTGGTAACTTTCGCCATATCTTCATTGACCAGTCGTGATAAAAAGTTTGATATGGTTCACGTTCAAAACTCAACCCTTGCCGGTGGTGTTGCTGTAGGGGCAGTTTGCAATCTTATGATGTATCCCTTTGGGGCCTTAATAGCTGGCTTAATAGCTGGAATACTATCAGTCTTGGGCTACAAATACCTCACTGTAAGTTTGCTCTAAACAATCCCAAACTGCACCATACTAATAATTGAAAAATTTCAGCCAAAGTTGACGTCTCAGTTACGCTTGCAAGATACTTGCGGTGTTCATAATCTGCACGGAATGCCGGGTGTTTTTTCAGGACTTTTAGCTGTTTTATTTTCATATTTGGCCAGCGAGGACATCTACAAAGATTCCCTCTATACAATTTTCCCAGCTATGAACCCATCTAATGAAGGGGGATTGAATGTAAGTACATTTTCTAGCCAAAATTTATATTAATTCTTATCACCGATTTATATTTTTTTTGTAGAAAGTAAGATTGGCATATGAGAATATGACGGATATTGATGTAAGGAGTAGCGGAAAACAAGCCTCTTATCAATTATTAGCTTTGGTTGTCACATTAGCGATCGCTCTCGTAGCTGGTACGATTACAGGTAAAAAAAAAAATATTTTACAAGAGAATACCTAATGACTTTGAAAATGTCAATGCCATAAATAGGTTGGTTGGTGAAACTTCCTTTATTGGGTAATATTTCATCAATGAGCCATTATTTTCAAGACGATCCGTTTTGGAATGTACCAGAGGAAAGTGAAAATGTTCTAGTCATATCACATTTTCCTCGATCATATCAAGATAAAAGAAATTCAGTGGTATTTTTCATTGAAATATTATTAGAAAAGCACCACCAATAATCACATAAACCGTAGAGTATTCCAAAATTTATTGCTTAATGCTTTGACTTATTCGAGCTTTGCAACGATTTCCTTTATAACATTGCTTTATTATTTGATCATTGTAATATTTTATTTCAACTGTCTGATTTTGCATAAAACATTATATGATATACATCCAAACTTGTCATATATTATATTAATGGGACAAACTATAAAATTGAATGCAATTTCTAAAAATAGTAATTCTATTAATATTATTGTGTTATAAGATTCTTCGGTTAATATCCGAAAATTCAAATAGAATAATACATTTTACCTAATAATAAAACAATATTTGTAATATACACACACAGTGCTCTACAATTGTGAGCATTTGAAAACTTGTTTTTTCACCCTCTTTGAAGTTCGTTTACACTCAAAACCCATTGTTTTTATGTGCACTTATTATATTATAAAAAGCAAAAAAAAAGTATATTTTAGGATAATATTACAATTTTATTTTCAATTTATTCATATATTATAGGGTTTTGTCTCAAATCACCTCTAATTGGAACACTGCCAGATAATAAGAAATATGATGATGAATTTTCTTGGGAACTTCCTGATCATCATCATGAAAATCAAACAAATCAAAGGAGACAGTCATCACAACATAACGGAGAAAATGGTGTTCATCAAAGACAAGATATTAACATGGAAAATGTTTAATAATTAAGTAATCTATAAGTGTTATCTAGGAATGAGTGTAATAATAATTACTTCAATTTATTACACCTTAATCGATCAACTCAATAAAAAAAAAGAATATTCCAGAATATTATTTATTTAATTATCAATATTATTTACAATATTTAATGGAGGAACTTGTAATTAATTACTATTAAGGCTTTGTTCGTAGTAGTGATGCTCATATTAAAATTAAAAATAATCGAGGTAGATTAATCTAATCATCTCACATA
Organism: Agraylea sexmaculata; assembly: GCA_022606485.1. NCBI lineage: Eukaryota > Metazoa > Arthropoda > Insecta > Trichoptera > Hydroptilidae > Agraylea > Agraylea sexmaculata. The sequence goes on from JAGTTH010001032.1 coordinate 53,454, forward strand.
ATTAACAATTCATTCGTCAGTGTTTTAAAAAAAATACAATCATTAATTTCGTATAAGAGAAAAAAAAACAATTCAGTCATGTGTCATTTGACACCACAAAAAACAAACAATACAATGAGTACTTGACACAATTATTCTTATTATTAAATGCATAATTAAAATTATTAATTAATAAATGGCACAGTATAATAATACCCGTTAATAATCACACTTAACTATATCAGTTGAGAGAGTCTGGAATTTCGACTCTTTCCTCTCCGTCGTCATCGGTTAAAAATCTAATCCTAGAAGAACCAGTAAGGAGTAAATCACCGTCACTCCTTCTCCTCTCGATTCTATACTTTTTACACCACATCCAAACAATCGCACCTGCCAATATACTTGTCAGTGTAATACTCGTGAAAAGAATCCAATCAAAGCCGTTGAAATGAGTCTGTACTGTGAATATGACTGGTGCTGTGAAGTTTGCATCTCCTGCCAAAGAAGTGGCTCTCACACTCAAGGAATACTCACCGGGAAGAAGGTGTTTCAGAACATATATATAATCGTTGATTTCATGCTCTTTCCTGCTTATGCAAATGCTAACAGGCTTAAAATTGTCAATTCCTATCATTTTATACTGCAGGGTGTAGGACACAATCAAGCCATTGGGATGTTCTGGTTCATTCCATACAACTTCCGCAGAAGATTTACCCACAGATTTAACACTCAGGTTATTGATATCATCCGCTTGTGGATCTTTCATGGTCCTCTGTACAACCATTGAAACTACACCACAATCGCTATCGTTGCTTCCCATGCAAGCACCGAAATACACCAAGTACCTTGAGTAATGTTTCAATTTATAAAACGTATGGTTTTTATGGTGGGTCACAAAATGTGTGGAGAAGTAGTGGAATTTATCATCATGCGTTACATTTTGCAAGGGTGGCCGAGGAGTGGCTGCAGCTTCGAAGTCTTTGGGGTTTATATGATCTTCCATATTCGTACTTCTCTTTCTTCTCTCATGGTTTTCATTATTCTCATTGGTGTTTTGATTGTTCTGATTCATCTGATTCTCGTACTCTAGCTGATATGCCAAAGTTTCACATCTCAACAGACTCAAAATGTCAGTTATCCTCGTTGGGGTTTCACCGTTGTTGTTGTGACAGTTCATCAATTGGTCTGTCTTTCCGTTTATTTCCACTGATCCTGATGTATTATTCTCAATAATTCTTTCAAACAACCCTTCTGCATCTCTACAACTGCATTTCTCATCATCCAATTCATCTAATATTTGTTGGTTTATTTTTATCTCCTTCTCAGGCGAGTGCTCCAAGGGAAAATGACAATAGTTTCTCAAATCTAGTACCTTCTTCTCATCCAACTGTATGTAGAATTCAATGATGTACCTTGTTATTATTCCCGTATATTCTGGATCGTCCTCCCAATATAAAGTCAAAGAATCAGGAGAGTTGCTGGTTGTTTGAACGCTTAACGGCATCGACGGTAAATCCATTTTAGTTTGAAAGAATTTAATAACACTTTTGCCATTTTGAGAAACGTATGTTCCTTTGGCAGTATTATAAGTCTCTACGTAGTATCCGTATGTTGTATATGCTTTCAAATTTGTAATTAATACCGTTAAATTTGATGGATTAACAGTTTCAGGATCAGGTACAAACACAGATTTCCACTCGTTCCCAAAACATGAATCCCTTCCGTATTCTTCTCTAATATCATCTTCTGGATTTTCTATGTAATATACGTAATAACCTTGAACATTGTTATTAGGAATTCCCGGCATATACCTTTGAAAGGTTATAGTCGCATTTTTCGAATCTAAAACGTTACTTTCAGTCTCTAAAGTTATCAAATGACACGTCACTTTGAACCCATTTGACATCGTAGACACGTCGTATTCAGTGGTCGTTACATTCGTCACATTTTTCAAAAGATCAATTTCCCTGAGACACAACTTAGAGTTATAATGGAAGAAAACAGTCCCCCTTGCTATTTTGAAATCTTTCACTTCTGTCCAATTAAACAAAAACTGCAAATTATCCATCTCGTACACTATCAACGAGTATCGCAGATATTCAAGCTCTTGTCCCTTGATCAAAGTCAGTCTTTTAAAGAAATTCAAAGAAGTGATGGGAATCGCTCGATACACCTTCAAGAAACCTGAAATTACTTCGATCGTGCCCAAATTATCTTCCATTTCCTTCATCACATCATCGGTATTGTTCATACTCAATCTAATTTGCAATGATCCGTTGATTATTTTACACCCACGATATATTTGAGCTTCTGCTATTGTCGTTATTTCAGATCCTAGGCAAATCTGAAATTAAATTTTAAATGATTATAAATTATAATACGTAAAAAATAGAGCGATTAAAGATGTTTAGATAATTGTCAGCAACTCTTTAACAAACAATTAAATACATATAACAAAATAATGATAATATTAATAAATAAATATTCTACAATAAAGGTTCATAACGCTGCATTATATGCATTATTCATGAAAATACTTTTTTTTAAATAAAAAAGCAAAAAGAAAATACTGTAATGCTTTGAAAATACTGTATTTCCTAGGAGTATAGACGGTAGTAGAATTATTTTGCTATTATTTTTATTATAATTTTTAAAATAAAAATAATAGCAAAATAATTCTTATATTTTAGATTTTTTATTAGTATTAAATTTATTATTTAGTAATTGATGATTTGTTCAATTTTATGTGCTATTATTATAGGGCATGTCATCTCTTCTTTTCTATTTTCTAAACCATCATTGGATTTTCTACAAGGTTACGATGTTTGTAATGTATGTATTTAAATAAATAAAATACCCCTTAACTACTTTTTAGTCTTTGTGGTTTACGTCTACGGTGACGTACGTCTAGGAAACCATTAGTTAAGGTGCACTAAACACCCACAGTCAAAATCTTTTGCTTCTTGAACCTCTCCAATGAAGATAAAAATGCGCGATTGGCTCTGATTGGCGCTTGTGTTTAGTACGATTTCTTCATTAGAAGGTTTCTAAAAGCTAGTTTTTATTAATATACTCACTTTAGAGCAGCTTCCAGTACATTTTTCACAAGTTTTTTGACCATTCTTTTCAACATCGTTATATCCATCGGGACATTTATGAATACACTTTTTATCAAAAACCCAACCTCTTCCATCGTAGAGAAGAGAACACATTTCTTTCGTGACACATCGATGACCATGCTTGAATTCATACCTTTAATAATATATAATCTTAGATTATTTAAAATAGTTATCATTTAATTAATTTTCCTAATATGTACCTGTCTTCTGAGCATTTGGACACGCACTTGTTAATTTCCTGTAGATTTTTACACCTATAACAATTTCCCCCATTTCTTTTGCATCCTCCCAGACATTCTTCATGGCAAGGCTCAATCTGTTTTCTTTGGCAATGTCTATAAAAATATTTAAAAAATTATTATGCATTAATAGTTTTTTTTTTTTGTATTTTAATACGCACTTAGCACTCCAACAATTCCTGTCATCACAACCTCTGCATGTATCTCTGCCTGGACAAATAGGATTCCCATTAGTTCTAAAGTGATTGCCTTTCTTCCCGGTTATCAAATGCCAATCAATTGAGTCTGAATAGCATAATTGAGAATTGTGCTCAACACGAACAAAGCCTCGTTCAATTGTTGTCAAAGATCTAAGCCCAATCTGAAAAAAAAGCAATATTAGTTCGGAGGCATGTGTAACCTATCCATTACAATACCTCTTGAAGTTGGGGCATTTCATAAATGGTAAGGGCATAATCCATAAACAAAGTATGTCCTCTGATCAGAGCCAAATTCGGAAACAATTGTCCAAGGGATGGCAACCCTTCGACTCGATAAAAGATTATGTGATCGGTCACTTCTCTCAATTCGGGAAATATATACGGTGTGAAATCTTCTTCTTTCGACCATTCCATCAGAACCATCATTAGTGTTCCGACAATTACACTAAAAATTATACATTTAATTAAATCATTATCCCCACCGAAATTGTATAGCATCGATGCTCTGGCCTAAAATTATTTCTATTATCCAGGAATTCATGGTAAACCTGAATCGAGACGCGGTTTTAATTATTTTATTACGAATATCTGATCGATTTTATTTTAATACTAGTAAGATTCAAACCGATAACCATAATATTTTTTGCCAATATTTTGATTTATTTAAATGGGAAATTTTCTAATATATTTATTTTGTATGATTTTTTGATATTGTGTAAATGAATACATATTGTTAGGAAATGTTTTTGCTCTTTAGGTATTTTCGGTAATAGAATAATGAAAATGCAAATATACTATTTTCCATATAAATTTTAAGCTTATTGGCATTCAATTCACACAAATAATAATTTAAAAAAAAATACTCATCATCAGACAAAGGACAAAAAATATTGAATTAATTTTTGTGCTCGAACATCGACGAATTATAACGGAGGCTAAACAATTGGGTGTTTAAATATCAATATGGCGTACCAATTAGACGAGTCTCAGTGAGTGAGTCCCCCATCTTGATATTTATAGATCCAGTTGTATGGCCTGCGAATATATCAATGGTGTCGGTAATAATTAAAAACTAACCTGCAGTTGGTTAAAGCTTTCAAGCTAGCAGGTGTATTTCTGATATCTTTAGAGCCACATATTCCTTCATTGGGTAAAAGATGTACATCACCCTCAACTGTTTGGTTAAAAACAGTAATATTTGTCACATTGTAAGTGCTTAGTTCTGTTGTTGTTTGTTCTATTTCATCAGAATCTGCCAAAATGCATCCAATACTGCATAAAATGAGTACTGGGAGTGAAACCCAGTACATTTTAAAAAACAACATGGTCTGAAAATTGCAATTTTATTCAAATAAACATTTTACACATACATGAACAATCACGAACGCTCACAATGGAGAAAGTGGATTTAAGAATTAATTTTCAACGAAAAAAAAATAAGCGAGTACATTAAAATTCTTTTCCACAATGAGACGAACACGCACTCACGTACACATGTTTAAGGAGAATCGCATTAATATAAATTTTCTAAGTCATTATAAAGTGATCAAGTGTGTGAATAACAGTTATAAAACAACAACTCGTAGAATTTTTATATTTTAAGGTACAGGTGGTTAAAATAATCTGACATACGCTACGATAATGCTTTTCCAATCGGTCCTACTTTATGAGAAAAATGGCTACATTTTATTATACCTGACCTAAAATTATCTGATTATTTTTGTTTAAAAAAATACAATATAAATTCATTACGGCTAATTAACGTAAAAGCGTATCTACAAATTGACAGTACAAGGAGAGACATGCATTTTTACATATCTTTATATATAATGGTTACGTTGTGAATATATTTTACTTAAAATTAAATAATTTTAAGTCTATTTAAAAAAGGAATGAATTATTTTTTTTATAAAGCGTATTGGAATAAAATAATTAAGTATATGTTACAATCAGTGAATCGACAACACTAAATCGGCAACAACAAAATACGTACATTGAAATTGCAATCAATTAATATGGTACTAATTAATTTTTTTTGAATAATGTTGCAACAAAGTGTTTTACTGATAACACGTGCGTATTGTTTCAAATAAATTAATTTTGAATAATCACATACAAAATTGTATTACGATTACGTTGTTTTGAAAGACGCGTGAACGTCCACAATGGGGGTAAAACTGCCGTGTGAAAATTAGATAATTTATATGAATAAATATATCCAAATACCTGGTGGGTGTCCCTCGCTATAGACGGTTATAATGAGTGATAATTTCCAATATTAACAATGTAAGCCAAGAGTGCTCACGGTGTATTCTTCGTCACATGTCATGGTCAAGTGTTAAAGAGTCAGCGCGCGCTTTACACCACTCATTATCAATGGCTGTTACGTTAATCGCTAAATGGCCTCTTCATTTATGCATGCAATGGGCACTTTTCCCGAAAATTTGCACTGGACATCTGATTGTTTCGTGGACAGGCTCTGTTTGCACAGGTGCGTATTTTACGGACTCGAACCTGATGCATATGCACAAACACACACGAGCGCAATTACTATCGTAATACATTCACGATTTATCATCACCACACTACGTGCGTTTCTTCCATAGGGTATGTAAGAAGTAAAATAATTTAAATTAATAAACATAAGATATCGCATGAGTGGCTAAATGCGTGTTTAGTTCAAGTGGATCAAGTAGCCAAAAACATGAGTTATCTGGCAAACATTATACTATAAACATGTCTCTTCATATCATCAGTTATATTTCACAGTAAAATGGGTAAATGCATTGTTACTACATGTCATATGGACTCAAACATACACTCAAACACATCTCACTTTTTACCAAAGACTACTTCATTAACATGTTTCAAATATTATTGCGTTTTAATCACCAAATAATTGTCACAACCACTCTCAGTGTTCATTAGAAATGTGTTGAGTGAATAGGAGAGTAAAGTGCAAATATACACGGGTTTACACGAAATTGCACGAATTATTTATATGCAATGCGATATCTAATGTTTATATCTATGCTTATGACAAATTTAGAGCCAATCATATCTATAAATTGTTTATATTCTTCTCTAATTTTTTTAAACTGGTGGTACTGCAACATTATACAATAATATAATATGTATAAATACATATAAATTTATAAAATGAGGTTAAAAAAGCACTTTAATATATTGTAGTATGAACGATAACTTATTTTGCAATTTTCTGACCGTTTTAATTATTATTTATTTTATTGCATGAATAACAACGAAATAACGCGTTACGGTAACTTTATTGTTTATTGTGATGTTATTTATTTAAATATGCATATACTATTTCGCAGAAAGTATAATTTGCATTTTTTTCTTAATAATTGAGATGTTTTCGTTCAATGTTCTAAATAAATCATAACTAATTAAATTATCTATAAAACAGTTGTAAAAATATAATAACTCAATGAAGGAATCCTTTATTATTACTTGATAACATTACTTCGTTATAAGCAAAAGTAATAGTTAAACGTTGTTCTGGAGTAGTTCTTATTAATATTGTTTAAAGTAATTACCGAGTAAAATATATCATAATTCAATCAAATTAAATACTTTGCCGTAATTTTTGAGGCATAATTTTGAACAAATGCATACTCACTAATATTTTATAATAGATGGAAAAAATTGATCGAAAGTATTTTTATTAATTTTTTAACTTAAAAATTTAATATTTAAACTTTAGAATCACCCGTTAAATCAAAAGTCAATCCAGCTAGCAAATGATCGGAATTAATATGAATCATGTCATGGTTTTCATCCAATCATACAAAACCGTCGTTCATCTTCGCTTTATAATATTTCCAATAAATTCCGCATATTAATGCGATTCAACATCATTATTTTAATGATTTATAATATTTATTAATTTCAATGAAAAACGTTATGTTGGAATACTTCCCTATTGTAAAAAAATCATTTAAAACAATTTTTATTGTTATTAACAATTGCGGAAGCAATACTAACCGCACGACGAAATCAAAATAAATATAATCGTTAATGATAAACATTTAATTATAAATTTCATTAGTTTATAGTTGACTCGCTTCTAATGTAAACAAACAAAACAACTGTCCATATTAATTAAAAGGTTAATTAATTTTGAAAATATTATTGTGCAAGTGTATACTTTTTGTGACCAAACAAAAACTCGGTTATAATTTTTTGGGCATGATGTAATAAAGTGATTTTAAAATGGCGAATTGTTATATTGACCGACTAAATGAATTATCAATAGTGGGACAAAGATGAAGGAATATATTATGTGAACTTGTTGTATGGTTTGATTAACCCCAGTTGACCTGAAGAAGATCTTCTTCATCATCAACTGAATGACCCTTGCACACCTCTGACAATACAATCATAATTTATAATACATTGATACGATCGATATTTCATAATCGACAGCTTTAATATATACAAACACTTAAATAACAATTAAGTAGGTGTGTGTAAATTAAAATATACGTGGCTGACTTGAACAATCTGATAAATATTGACCTGTAATTTTTAAATATACATATATAGTTATTTGTTCTTAAAACCGTACAAAATCAATATCACATATTTTGGGGATGATTAAATATTTCAACTATTTTATACTTGGTAGTTGATGATTTTGTCCCCGCTAAAAGTATGATAAGTCGAAACGTGCAACTTCATAATAGAGGCAAGTATTTGTTTCTTTTTTTGTTGTTTTTAATTATTATCTCTTTATATTGATGTAATATTTTTTGGGTAACGTTCTCCATTATGTTAAGAATTTAGATGTTTTTTTTTAAATACCCAAGTTATAATTCAATATCAAAGAAGGAGGAAGATAAAAAATGTGATATTTAAGAATTATGTAAATAGGTATATAAAGTTAATTTGGTATATTTTATAGAATATTTAATTTTATTCATTTCTCTGATACACTATTCTATTAAAGATTTAATGGTTAAGTCAAAATTCTCATGGAACGATGGCAATTTATAAAGAAAAATTGTCATAATTTCTCGTAAATTCTAAATAATTAAATTTATGACAATATGTACAAAGTTGGATATTTAAAATACCACAAAAATATGTACAGTATAATTTTGTGTATGTATTTTCAATAATAAATTACTTCACCAAGGAATATAATAAAGTTTTTTTTTTTTAAAACAAGTAGCAATCTTTAGAGACTCTTAATAACGATTCAAATAAAATAAAAATTGCGGTAACTCGTTGAAATAAAAATAGTACAACTATATTATTTGTAATTCCTCTTAAGTTAATTGATGATAAAAATTATTTTAAAACAATTACATTATTCAAGCTCCTTTATTGTGAGCTTTTTTAATACTAAACCACATTCAATATTGTACTTGTGTATTCGTATTTTATCTAAACAATACTGTAATATTAAGAGAAATTTCGCTATATAAGAATAATATAATCGATAATTTGTAAAATAAATTACAATAGTGAACGTGAACGTTGAAAATTTCAATAATTCTGCATAATACACAAGGATTGCTCGATAGTTAATTTTTAAACATATGCAAAACAATTCACAAGAGAGTAATTGAGTGAAGATACATTGAGGTTAATTTAACTATAATATGGTGATTTTCTTTTAGTGCTCATTATATATAAGATTTGATAACATACCACATTATAAGGGACCATGACTCGGTCAAATAAGTAAGTGGTATTTTTTTATGCAAGCAACCTATTTGATAGATAAGATTTTATTATATACATCGTATAATTGAAATATGATATTATTATATTTATGCAATTCAAACGCTGCCTTGACCTACGTCTCCTTCAATCGTTAATTATTATGTACTATTTATTGCCAATCTATTCTCGCATTATGCTCATTAACGATTCAATTTGTTATAATTTATGTTCCTTGTTTTCAATGAAAAATGATTTTCATATTATAAATATTAAATGATTAAATAAAATAACACAATGGTTCAAAAGGAACTCTTTTATTTTATGGCTGTAGTCAGCATGTAGCAAAGCCCTTTAGGAAAATATGTAAAATAACCTAATATTATATTGTATTCTGATTGGTAAATTATTTTTTACATTTTAAATAGTTTATGCACCAGACTGTCTGAATTGCCACTGTTTCATACAAATCCTTATACATTTCCTTACCAAACCAAAACAAAATAATGTATGACTGTAATGTGGAAAATTAAACCTCCTTAATGACTTTTACGCTATCATTTTTCTATGTAAAAAATACTAAATTAAAACGTTATGTAAACGGAATTTTGTATAAGTATGTGGCCAATGTGAGAAGCTCTGTAAAAATAGCTTACTATTCTGAAAAACTCACTATTTAGCTACAATATTCATATACAGTGGTACCTCGACATACGACGAAAATTTGAGATACGAATTTTTATGCGCGATAATTTTATAGATGATCACTTAATTTTTATGGAAGGTCACTACTAGAATTTCGCGCCAGAATTGTGTGCATGTAAAAATCAATAAAGATTTATTATGTGATGAAAACAGTAGAGGAGTTTATCACTGACTTAAGCAATAAACACTATAACAAAATGGTTAACTTCTCCACTAACTCTTTAATACAAAATGTTAACAAAATCAAATATGTTTCAAATAAGCGAAATTTTAAATTACCACTGAAATGTTGAGAGACATTCCTTAAAAATTCTTTAACATATCTTTTTTCACAAACACATCTGATTTTGTCTGTCATTATTGATTTTACTATATTCGTGTTTCACAATATTTTTGTTTTATTCATATAGTATTAAGTATATGTTTTTGTAATTCTAAGTTTATTTATGATTTATTTTTTTTATTATTTATTATGTATATTTTAGTAGTTCTACAAGTGGGTTTTTGTATTTTTTCCCATAAATTATGTTATGACTTATTAGTTATTTTAAATATCAATTAATTATACTCCGTATTAAAATAAGTAAAAGACTAAGTCTATAAACTTAACATTGTAACAACAAATCATAATGTATCAAAACATTGTACGCAAATTATATTGAATAAAGAAATTGTATAACTTGAAAATTTATTATGTGCGTTATTACTAGTTTATTTATTTGAACCTCAAATTATACACCTCCCAACTATCCATTGCCGATTTTAGAAAATGTATATAAACATTTGTTTTATTCAAAAACACGTGGTACGTTAAGAAAACCACACTTTTTGAGGGGCTGGAACGGATTAATGGCAGTTTGTATGGAACTGTATGGGGAAAATTGCTTTGAGATACGATTGTTTTGACATACGACGATGATCCTGGAACGAATTAAATTTGTATCTCGAGGTACCACTGTATGTACTTTATTTGACAAGGACAAAATCTTCTCTACGTGCTAAGATAGCAAAAAAATATTATTAATGTATTTTGTAGAAATGAGTCTTAAAGATACTAAAATGATCATCTTTATATGACAATTTCATATTTTAATTAGTTGAAATTTTAGTTCAATTAAATTTAAATCATTAATTCAAGTTGGAAATGTCATATATCATCCATTTTATCTCCTATATTATTATTTAAAAAACAAACAATAAAAATCACATGACTTCTAAATCCAAAGGTTGCATTCATTGTTAAAGAAGTGATAACAATGAAATTCATAATAAATAGCATTTTGGATTCGTTTATCGTTCATTCATTATTTATTAAAGTACTGGGCACTAATGAGAGTAATTTAATGTTATTTTTACATTGAATAGTTTAAGTATAGGTAAAAAAAATATTACACGCTTAATTAAAAAATATTTAATCTATGAACAATCTTAAATTTAACTATATTACAAACCTACTCTACTAATAAAAAATACAAATATGATTTTAATATTTTATTCAGATTTTTTTATAAGAAAAAAAGACACCAATTTATTAGGTATTGTGATTTTTTATATTTAAATATGTATCTCTATTTATTAAGAAAAGTAAATATAATTAAACAATCATTTCTAATTCACAGGCATATGTCAATATTTGTTCTGTCACATCTAGCGAAGGAAATGTAACATCATCAGTTTGCATTTCCTTTTCAAAATAATAAAATCCATCATCGTTTAATTTCCAATTTTTCTGAAAGAAAAAAATAAAGGTATAATAGATGTTATGATGTATTAAATTTTCAAAATTATTTTTCTTACGACAGTGCGGCTTTTGTTAATATCTTTCTCATCAACATTAAGTCGTTTGGCGGCATCACTCTTCAATATTTTGTGATAGGCTTTAGTGATGCATGTTCCTATTTCATCCCTTACGGTGTCTAATAAAATGTCCATGAAGAAGGCATAGCTTTCAGATGGAATGTGAGTCTAAAAATAAATCATTAAATTTAAGAAACGATTTTTAATATAAATTTGTAAAAATCTTACCTTGGCTTGAAATATTTTAGTGTAACTGCCTTCCATCAAATATTGTTCTAAAACTAGCGGATGTTTAATAAATGGATCAGATTGAATTTTCTCAGCAGGCAATAATTCCAGCTCTGTGTGGAATTCAGCGACACGATTTTGGGACAGTAAATAAAGTAAATTAAGACCGAGCAAGTGAGAAGTATTGGGAGACTCGGGAAGCAAATTTCTGAAAAATATATAATATATTGTAGTTTATTATCGGCATATACAATTATTTTGATACGGACTTGTAGTCAAAGTAGTATGTTTTAAGTTGAGCGATATATCTTTCAAATGCTGGCAGATCATGTGCAATCACAGCCCAGCGACATCCAAGCTCGAGTACTTCTCTACATAATAACTGTTCACTATTCTCTTGCTCGCCACTGGTAGGAAGAAACTGAACTTTTGTCAGCATTATCTGAAATTGAAGACGTTATTACACAAACATAAATTAATACAACATAGTATTTTATTACCTTCAAATCCTCCAAGATGTTCTCGCATACTTTAAGTTGTTTGTCCTTGTTATTTTTAATATTGTTGATCAATGTACTTAACTGTTTGACTTGTTGCTGTAAAGCTACTAAAGAACTCATTTTTGACAATGACTTGAAATCACTCCCAGGCAATGATATTGACAATTCCGTTTGCAGTGTTACCACATTTCATGACGCCTTTATTTTTATTTGGATAAATGCAATTTCTTATGCTTATAAAATTAAAATGAATATGATAATGTTCTTATTAAAAAAATTACTTTCATCGCTAGTATTTGTGATATTTCTATGAATCTTCAACTTAGCATATGTATTAATGCCAAGTGTTGTAATCCAAAACAAAACACCCAAATGTCATTTGTGCCGGTAGACGACAGTACAATCGGAAATTCGCAATGACTGACAAGTACATACTGGTTTTTTCACTATCATTCGCATAAATAACCAATTTAACTTAAATCTCAAATATTTTTATTTATCTTTTGCAGAATAGAAAAGAAAGATTTGCAATCCATCAAAGTAAATACTTCAATATTTAATATAAACATCAGCCGAAATTATTAATTTAATAAACAATATATTTTAGATTGTAACTTGGAACAAGGAAGATTATTTTAAAATCATAGATTTATTGTATACTAAAGTTGACCCAGATGAATTTATACCTATTTTTATGTCAGATGTAAGTTTTGGGATTAAGAACACCTCAAGTCTCATCATTCATCTATTTAAATACTTATTTACAGGATGAAACTTTATATTTCAATAACAATAATCCAGCATTAGCGAAATTAAAACAGACTATTGGTTGTGAACCTTACACGTATGAAAAAGACAAAACCTTTTCACTAACATACGGCAGTTTCATCATCACTCCTACGGTGCTGAAAAAGATTCATTCAGAATCATTACCAAATACTCTATATTACATTATAAGAGGTCTAACTATCAATTCAAGAACTCTGGATTTAGAAAAATTTCATGAAAATAAAGGTTCATAGCGGAAATCGTACATATTTCTAACATGGTGCAAATAAAAAATAATCTTTATTACATTTGCAGAACTAATGAAGACTTATTACTTTCCACTTTTTTACCCAAACAATATTCAAATCTTGCTGAAGATATTATGTACAATTAATTTTGATAGTTTAAAAACTATAAATTTATCAAACAACAAAATCAGGTAATCAATGAATGATACAATATATTGTTGTATGCAAATCTTATTACATATTGTGTTTGAATTATATATTTTCAGATCGATTTCTAACTTTCATTTACCGACGTGGGCACCCAACTTGGAATCATTAGACTTATCTAATAATGAACTAACCACTATGAAAGATATTGCAAACCTAAGGCCCCTTAATTTAAAATCCTTAAAATTAATAGGCAACACATTTATATCTCAATACACACCACAGGCATACATAGAATTACTGACTCTACTCTTCCCACTCTTGAATAAAGTGGTTAGTGTTTATTCACATTGTTATATGTATAATGATTAATCTAATAATCTCATATTGTTAGCACGATTTCTTTTACTATATAATAATTACAAATTCCAATAGGATAACAGAAGACTGTATGCAGGTGGTATACCTATCAAAATTAGAAACTTTAGTGTAGATTCATCGGCAACCAAATTGGTGGATGATTTTATGAGAATCTATTTCAACTTATTCGATTCGGATGAACGTGTTCTCCTTTTACAAATGTATTCTCCCTTAGCCATGTTTAGCTTATCATGCCAGTCATTAGATATCTGTGAGTATTTGTCGTGAATATGATTTGATGAATTACATTTTGATTATGAAAAATTCTCTAGTGGGTAAATTTGTAAAATGGAAAAGGAATCTGCTGGATGATAAAAGAGCAGACCAAAACTTCTTCACGGGATCAAATAATATTATTAGATGTCTACAAAGCTTACCGAAGACTCAACATGATCCGCTTACTTTCACAGTTGATGTCACTCATCATTCAGTATGTTACTTAATGCGTTAGTACGATTGTATTGTATTTGTATTAATTATTTTTAATGTTATTTCAGAGGACACTTACTGTTATTCATATATCAGGTGTTTTCAAGTTACCAGCATCCATTGTAACGCAGGACGAATCTGTATTTGAATTTATGCGAACCTTTTCACTCCTGAATGAAAATTATCGATACCGAATCGCAAATGACATGTTATCGATAAGCAGTTTTACCACTGAAAAATCAGCCTCAGCATTTCAAAAGGTAATTAATTCATATTATTTCTGTGTGAATTGTGCAGTCGAGTTTGAACATTGTTTTCTCATTGAAAAAAATGAAATAATACACTCATAATTATTGATGTTTATTGATAAACTGAGATATGAATTGTGACAAAAAAAAATATGTATGTAATTGTGTGATTTGTACAAAAATATTACACATCACACTGTATCCATTGATTCTGTTGTGTCCATTTCAATATCGATTTTCTCTTCGCCTTGTGATGAATATTTGGCACTTAGCTTTTCATAATGTAGCTGTTCTTTTTGTGAAACAGAAGGTCGCATTTTTTGCAATGCTTTTTGAAAATGAGCTGCAGATACTAAAAGTGGTGCAGTCGGAACTGATCCTATCACACTAGCCGTGATAAAATCAGTCAACGATTGTGTTGCTGCTAATCGCACTAAACCAGCTAAGTCAGCTCCGGTGTAACCTTCAGTGGCTACAGCAATAGCCTCCAAATCCACATCGGATGCAAAAGTTGGTTTGGTTCCTTTTTTAGTTATGGCATTTAATATTTCAACACGATCTCTCAACAAAGGCATACCGACATACAAAATTCTATCCAATCTACCCGGCCTGAGTACCGCCGGATCTATAATATCAGGTCTGTTAGTGGCCGCAAGAACGAAGACACCTTCTCTACCTTCAATGCCGTCCATTTCAGTCAGCAATTGATTGACAACACGAGTAGCACCACTCAAGTCACTGTTTGTTCTTTTGGGACACAGAGAATCAAATTCGTCAAAAAATATAACACACGGTGCAGAATTTCGTGCCCTTTGGAAACATGTCCTGACAGCTCGTTCACTTTCACCGACATACATATTTAACAATTCTGGACCTTTCACTGATATGAAATTAATGCCGGCCTCATTAGCGACAGCCTTCGCCAAAAGTGTCTTACCACATCCGGGTGGGCCACATAAAAGAACACCACTGGGTATCGTCAAACCTAATGATTCTAATTGTTCAGGATACTTCACTGGTGCGAGGACTGCCAATTGCAAGTCTTTTCTAACATTACTCAGCGAGCCGACATCATCCCATGTCGTATCAGGCACAGTGACAAAGCCTTCACGTATAGCACAGGGTTTGGTGGTTTTGAGAGCTTGTAATATATCCTCTTGCATAATACTCATTTTTGATAACTGTTCTTTAGTGAAAGGATTGACCTCGTCTAAAAAGTTGGGTGATGCACTTTGTATTGGCACGTTCGAGTTTATATTATTCAATACATCTGGAATACTCTCACAGTTTTCTGTCGTTTCAACTTCAACTATCTCACTGCTAACTTCAGGAGTTTCAACATTTTCTAGACTTTTATTAGCTTCTCCATTTTCAATTATCTTATCGTTCACTTCAACTATTATTTCTTTACTTTCTACGACGTCGTCTACTTTTTCTACAATACTAGATACAGCCAGATCGAGACTGGTTGCGAGTGACTCTTTTAGCAGCTTAAAACAACGTTTGATAGCTACCGTACAAGACTTGTTCATGAGTGCCTGTAAATCGGCTCCGACAAATCCTGGAGTATATTGCGCTACAACATTTAAATCGACTTTCTCATCTAAATTCAAGTCTCTGCATATAATTCGCAATATATCTTTTCTCGCATTCAAATTTGGAATTCCTAAAGCGATCTCCTGCTCAAGTCTTCCAGCTCGTCTCAGAGCCGGATCCAAAGTTTCAGGATTGTTAGATGCCGCTAATACTAAAATATTAGCCTCTCGGTCTGCCAAACCATCCAAAGACGAAAGCAACTGAGCGACTATTCTCTTTTCCATATCTTTTTGGGCATTTATTCTGTTTCCACAAATTGAATCGATTTCATCTATAAAAAGTACACAGGATTCCAAAGCGACAGCTTTTTCAAACAGCTCTCTAATATTCTTCTCGGATTCTCCGGAGACACCCCCTACTAATTCGGTGGCAGTCACAGCCAAAAGGGCTACGCCTAGTTTACCAGCTATAGCGTGTGCAAGCAAGGTTTTTCCGGAGCCGGGCGGACCGTGCAATAAAGCTCCTCTCGGTGTTTTGATGCCGAGTTGTCTGTACACTTCAGGGTGTCGCATGTGCAAGATGAGATCACAGATCTGCTCCATCATAGAGTCCATGCCGCCCACATCTTCAAAGGTGACTTTACTCAACATAGTATCTTCTTCGACGTTAGATCGTGAATTTGATGTTTTCTTAAGAGCTTTAGGAGTATTTCTTTCGGTCAAAATGAGACGTCTCCTTTTAGAGGTGACAGAGTCTGAATATCTCGATTCGACTCTGTCTTCATCTTCTTTCCTCTTTTGGCCGACGTCAGCCTTGGTGCTGTCGGGAGAAGAGTCTTCCTGAATCTTTAGCGGAGAGGTGTCTTCAGACTCGTCGTCACTGCTGAGGATATCGATGGGTTCTCCTGGTTTCTCACTGGGCTTGTTAGTGTTGCCGATCCCATTGGTATTGTCCTTGTTGGCTCGGTTCTTGTTATTGTACATGTTGAGAAGCTGCGAGTTGAGGTCGTTGTTGTCCTCAAGCAGCTCCAGGTCATCATCATCATTGTCTGTGTTGTCAGTGGAGTCCTCGTCCAGTCCGTAGCTGTGCAGTACAACCTTGTAAGCCGCCTCTACACTGGCGTAGAATGATGCCTCGCTCTTGCTGCCGTACTCCTTGTACCTGTGAATAGTGATCAGTGATCAGTGACCAGTGGTTAGTGAGGTTATGTTAAGTGTCAGTTGATGTTAAGTCAATAATATGAACAGTAATGGTTACTTTTCCCTGAGCGTGGCCGCGATGTGCGCAACATCAACATAAGTCTTGTCAACATTGTCTGCCAAGTACTGCCGAACTCTGGCCACTGTTGTAGCATCACACTTGGCGCCGCTCATCACTCACTTGTCGCACAACCACGGCTACCAACATTCAACTAATACAACAACCTATCGCGCTGCCAACTGTCACACTTCGCGGCATTTACCCTGCATTCATACATACCACACATCTGACAACACTGCATTTATTTACACAAGTTGTTTCCAAATGAAGTAAATAATAATTTATTCTACAGTCTATTGTTCGATGATATAAAATTTCAACACCATTTACATCAATAGACTTCGCTGTAAAACTATCGAATACATGGCCAGCCGAAACGTTTACGACAATAAATTTAAATAAATAAACCACCGTATTTGTATCAATATAAAAAGTGTCAATATTTGTTTCGTAATATGCAAATAATTCCCTCAAAATATTTTTATTTCATTAGGATATCTTGTAGCTACTCGACGCCACCGATATTAGAAGGCCGGACAAGTGGATAAAAATATCAAGATGACGGACCAAGCAGAGGCAACACTAATTGTCTCACTCAGACTCGTCTGCTTGGTCCACCATCTTGATATTTATACATCCAGTTGTCTGGCATTCTTATCGGTGGTAACGAGTTACTTCAAGACACATGTTTAGTATTTTTTAACTGTCATTGTTAAATTACATTACAATATTCAATAATAATATAATATTTTTTTAGGTTGCCGTAAAGGAAACGGTGAATTTCAACTTCCCTACAGAATCTGAAAAAAAGACTAAAGATCAACTGATATTACTCCTCCGAAGTATCTGCAAATTGAGACCTGAACAATGCGAGAAGTAAGTATTTTTTTATATAAAATATACTACGTTATAATTAATATATTATTTTTTTTATAATATAGGTGCCTTGTCGATTCGGGTTGGAATTTTATATCGGCTTTAAAAGATGCGATGAAAGTCGTAAACACCACTGAAATATCAATATAAGAATTATTTCATTATTTATGTATGTATTTGTTTGTAATCCGTTGTGTATTTTTTGTTGAAATAAAATCTCTTATACACATACAGTATTGTTATAATGTTGGAAATTAAATAAATATTCTGAGTAGTATTGTAGAAGGCTGTTGATCACGTATATCCTGGATGGGGATGTAATGGTTGTCTTGGCAACGCCAGGCGTCGCGACGGCGCCTTCTCTTCACCACCACACCCACCACATTCTTATAACTATATTTAAACAAAACCACAACAATTATCACTGAGCTCCAAATGAGCCAAGGCCGAGTTAATTATTTATTATTTCATCCTCAGTCGATCTACATACAAAAGGGACTTGATAATCTGAACACCAAAAATTCAGATTAGAGTCGTTTGATTCTGAAATATCCAAATTCGAATGATTATGATATTCTTGCACCTGATGATTGAAATTTGAAATATATTTCAAAAATATTGACTCTCACGACCGTATTCAATATAATAGTGTAATGAGTCGTGCTAGAGCTGATAGCATTGGTGCGTATACAAATATAGCTTGTTAAAAAATTGGTGTACACATTATCACCATTATGAATAAAGGCTCTATTTTAAATAAAAGAATATATGTTAACATACAAAATCCATAGTATATTATACATTAAATCTATAATAATCCTATTTATTTATTTACTCCCTGAAGAGTTTTTTATTGTTCACACTTTTGTACAGTGCTTTCATAATTTAGCACAATAAAAAATGCTTTATCTTTTAATATACGCAACAGCATTTTCGAAGGAATTTAAATGCAAAAGAGTCGTTCGTATTATCGAGGCCCTGCTTGATTTATTATGTTATATTTCATATTGAAAATTTATAAAAATAATTCCAATATTGCATTTGCATATTTTTAACATATTGCATATTTGCATATTGCATTAACTTAACTTGCCTCTTAAAGAATATATTGTGGAATCTTAAATTATAGGTTTATAAATAATCAGCATAAAAACTCCCCAATCTGTCTGATGAAATTTATATAAAAAGATATCTAAATATTATTTTTAAATAATCGGTAGTTGATAAAAGCACTACTGTGTATTTTAATGGGTCAGGTTTAAACCCAGAATTAATTTATTCTGCAGTTATGAAACTTTTTTCCAATTTACCTATAAAACAATATATAATTAAAATCATCTTAATCCATTTTAATATGTAATTTTGTTATCAAGATGAAATTCATCTCGGGGTCACCATCTTTTCGGCTCCAGTATGATCAGCACCGTCTCCACCCCATTTCCACCCCCATGTCACCCGGTGGGGTGGTCGGCTGCATCAGCGAGGGTTGCCACTTTATATACCACCCCACAACATGACAAAAATAGCAAAACAGAGGGAAATTAACTTAGCATAACACACTCGAATAGCACAGTGGCGTTTCTTTATACATATGAAATTTCCTCATAATAAATATTATATATATATGTTTTAAATATCATAGTATGAGATTTTGCGATATAAATATTTGAGTTTGTATCTGTTGCATCGATCTTGGTTGAATCATCCTTCTTGTATAAAGTAAATAAAGCCATCGTATCAATAGAGCCTTCGTAATCCTACGACTTCTACAAGTATCACGCACTTTCTTCCCTCTTACTCAAACAAACTACGATATCCTTTATAATATCAAATACCCGAAGATTCACTTTCATTTACACTAAGTCGTCTAGACTGGGCTGCTCTCTCTATCGAGAGCTGATATCTAAAATAATACATTTTATTGGACGATTGTATATTTAATATGTATTAAAAACATAGAGAAAATAACGAAATTTCAATAACCTCCTCAACTTTGTTGAACGCATCATTTCTTTCCCTGAAATAGTAAAAATATCCCCCTGAAAATGTCGACCAGACATAGCTCAGGGGATAAGATTCCTGGTTACAAATACTGTGATTATGTGTTCAAATAAAAAAATGATACATTGTAAAATCAGATATCCAAATAGAAAATGCCAGTTTTTCTTTAAAAAGATTCATCATCATCATCATAAGCACTCCAGTTCGGTGATGAACCAAGGCTTCCCGCACCAGCATCTTCCACTTAATGCTCCTCCAGTTATTAATTCCTTAACTCCTAACTACCTTATAGAACTCGTCCGCCCACCTTAGCCTAGGTCTACCCTGCCTTCTCTTACCCACAGGCTTGCTGGATAGTATTTCCGATACTATCCCTCCTGCTCTTTAACCCAACCTAATGTTAAAGCCATAATGAACTGCACTACGTTCACGCTCTTATATAATGAGTAAATCTCATCGTTCCGTCTGATTCTAAATAGTCCCGGTGCCTCCTGAACAGGACCCAAGATCCTCCTAAGAATCTTCCGCTCCTTTAAAAAGATTAAACAGACTAAAAATTCAGAATTTTGATATAAAGTTTGTTGTGGTTTATTCCACAATACATGTGATTATTTATAAATTCTGGGGATTTCAATTTATAATAATTAAATAATTTAACCAGCGTAGTAGCAAAGAGGATAAGGCGAGTGGCTAAAAATACTATTTTAATGGGTTCAAATCCCGCATAGAGAAAAAAATGATTTGATCAGATATTACGACTGGGAGATCGGAAATAATATTAATAAAATCACAATCGATCGTCTTGGTCCAGGTTTACTCTGATTTCCTGGATTTTAAAGTAAATACAGAGCCGCTCTGTCGGTGACCTGTGTAACTAGTAATAGTTAAATTCCAAGTTTATAAAAAATATAAAAATGTATGGCAACAAGTTCATGACAGAATAAAAGAATGAAATTAGAGATTGTTTCGTTGAAATTCAGGCATAATTAGATTTAAAAAATTCCAAAAGCACCCATAAACTATTGTCACTTAATTTCTACGTATTTTTATAGAAAAATTTGTACGTAAGTTTTTTTTTATTTAAAATAAAATCGTCCCTTTTATTTTTATTTTTAATTCGGTCTGGTTATAAAAATCCATAATAGACCACTGCAATTATTTTATATTGATTTCATCATGTTATAATATTAATAAATTCTCATCTCAACTCACTTTATTCAATGCATTAGTAATGGCAAGACTCTTTTTTATTATTTAATTTATAAAATGAGTAATAAATGGTTATATTGGGGTATAAAAGTAGATCTGCCTGCATCCTAAATGGTTAATTGAGTGTAATGAATATTGACTGAGACCAAGACACCGAAACTTTTACATCCCTTCCTTACCAACAATTCACTTTAACATATTATTTAATTATTGGCCCTCAATATTCAGTGTGAATAATACTTATTACCACAATGTAGTGAGTCGCTCTATTAATTTTATATGACAGTCATTAAGTCGGCAGTCGTAAAGAGAGTGCATTTATAGCATACCGTCTTAATATATGTATTTTTATGATTGTACTGAATATGAAAATATATTATATATTTTATGATTTTGAAAACAAAATGCCATTTGTTAAGGGTACATGTAGAAATGATGACAGGAAGATGTCTTTCTTCCCCTTCATGATTCATTCACTATGGCAACAATGGGGGAACAACATAAGCATTACGGATTATTCCAATCCTTCACCAATTAAACTCGCAAAACACCAGACAAGATCGATTCCAATCTCTTCGTAATTGCTTTAACATATCAAAATATTCTGAGGATAGATTGTATTAAATATATGTATAACGAAAATTAAAAATTGTCGCTCTGCATAAACAAGATTGTAAATTTTGCCAGTAAGGGATAAAATAATCAACATTCTCAAATTATTAATACTGATTTTTCATCGCTAATGGCAAATGCTTCAAAAAAATGTTCAGATTAATGTGTTTAATTTTATATAAGTTCATCCAGTTCGAATAAAATCGAGTAATAGCAGAAAAACCTACATATATGTTTTCTTCGGAATGATAATTTTATAACCAAACCTAGTCCAAGTGGATGTAATGAATTGTGTTGACGTATTCGAGCTCTGTAACGATTTCCTTTATAATATTGCATTGTTATTTGATTATTGTATTATTTTATTTCACCTCCCTGAAATGTACACATATATATATATATATATATATATATATATATATATATATATATATATATATATATATATATATATATATATATAATACATCTACAGTTATCAATAATTTAACATTTATGGAAAAAACTAAAAAGTATATAAATACAGCCGACAAATCAAATAGAATAATCTGGACTAAGGTTTATTTATAACAATTAAATTAATTTACGATATTTTTATAATCACATATTACAAGATTAAGATTTGGGAGCTTTTGATTTTAGGGTCTTATGTATTTTTAAGTAAGAATAAATTGAAATTCATCATAAAATAAGTAAAAAATATACCATTTGATGGATGATGGATATATGGGAAATAAGGAAAAAACATACCAAATTATATTGGTTATAAATAATAATAAATTTTAAACTACTTTGCATAAACATTATCATTACCGACCATAGCTTGGCTTCTAAGAATATTTTATTTTAAACTTTTATTAAAAGTGTATAGTAAAAATAATTGAATAAATGTATTTGAGTATTTAAAATCGAATTTATCTAATTCAGTGTTGGTTTTCTTATTTCAATCAATCAATATAATCTGATTGTTGTACAAACCAGACATCAATCCACATCAATAAGGATAAAAGTTGATCTGTTTTCCTGCGCCGTTTCAACATGCGACCAAACTTTTCCTAATCTCAAAACCACTTACTTCTCAAACTTTGCTGTATTATTAAATAAACTAATAACGCGATGATTCACATCACTTATAAAGTCACACTTATATACTTTAAAGTATTCTTCGGTGAATTTATATTATTTTGGGAATTGTATTGACTCGAGCACAGATAAGCAAGACAGTTGAATGTCTCGATCAGTTACTGACAAAGTTGGGGTTGATGCAATGATCCCTGGAGACTTGTGGAGTTCTTCTGACCTTTCAAAGGGATGGATAAATAATCATCCGAAAAGGTTACCCAAGAAAAGTATCGACATGAAACGTATTCCAGGTCAGTATAATCCCAATATCCCTCTTATAAATAAGTGTTCCTATTTGTATAACAAATAATGCATATACAATTCAGTATAAGATCCAAATAGATAAGATATATATATATATATATATATATATATATATATATATATATATATATATATATATTATATATATATATATATAAATGTATGATAATTAATAAACGAGAATTTACCGATTTAATAAAAATATAACTATATTTTTATGTTTTTTCTTCATTTATTTTTTACAATTATCTATTCAATTATATCTCCAATATTATTTTAAGAATATGTCAATAATTATTGGCTTATGGTTCATTGTGAATTGAAGTTAATATTTGAAACAATTCTCAATTAAGATCTCAATAAGATTCTGTTCTTCGATTATTCTATATTAAAAATAATTATTATATATTTATATTTCTCTTAAATATATTGAAGCCAACCTGCATAATATATAGATTATATTAATATCTTTTTTCTTTACATTTTTTATGTTTTTCTTCTTCTCTTGTTTTTTTAACATTACTTATATTTTTTCTGTTTGTACTGCAGTATATTATAATAATATAAATAAATATAATAATTTATTATTTATTTTCTAATAAATAACCCGCGCAGTGTCCAGTGCTCCAAGGCTTATTGAATTAAAAGGACGTCTCCAAATTAACCAAGTTAATTATTTTCTCCAAGTTAATTCACTCACAGTCGCAATATCTGATCGAATTAATTGTTTTTTTTTGTCATACAGGTGTCTTAATTTTAAAACATTATTATTTATTATTATAATTTATTCATAGGATTGTTTTTAAGTGTCTGAAAATGTACTTGAAGCAAATCGCATGTGAGAACTGAAGAAATTGGTATTGAATCATAAATGAGATTCGCCTAGGTCGCAGTACATACAAGGCCAGGCTGTCCATATTTTATAAATTAATTATAATGGAAGTATCGGGGATGTTTATTATATTGAATTAGGGAATATTTGGGGTCGGGATGAAAAGAAGAACATGTCTTCATGTGAAAATGTCTTTTGATTCCTGAGTGTCTCATTCATCACCCGACATTCCATTTGGGGGATGCAACAACCCCTGAAAATTCAGTTCGTAATAGTGGTATGTTTCGTGGACAACATATTATCAATCAAGTATTTTATAAAAACTCACGTATTCACTATAAAATGTAAAATGTTAAACAGCTTCGAGTGCAAGGGTATAAGTAGTAATGGGAGGCGATCAAGTGCGTATAATAAGCGACAATATTACAATTTAAAACTATACATATTGTTAAGTTTTGATAAAAACAACTATACATATTCTGAATCTGGCGCCAAAAAAAAATTATTAATTATTTCAACTTATACCACTCCGATTACTTGAATATTTGATTTTTATTACAAACTCGGCAATCTTCAAATCGAATCCCTTAGTAAAAAATAGATTTGCCTACTAAGTGTAAAATTTATTAAACAATTTAAATATATTTGTCATTGCTTACTTCCATCCTTTTTTAATTAAAAATAAAAATATATACAATTACGACTGAAAGATTGGAAATTTTATAAATCAGTACACCTATTACATTTACACATGTTCAAAATTACAAAAGAGGTATTCGAGCTCTGCAACGATTTCCTTTAAAATTTGATTATTGTTTTATTTTACTTTAACTCTATGATATTTTACACAAAACAATATACGATAATTATTATATTAATGGGACAAACGATAAAGTTGAATGATTTTCCATATATACTAATCATATTTTATTGGTATTATAATGTTAGTATTGATATCCGAAATTGCAAATACATTTTTCTGAAAAATGTGACTCTACAATTGTCAGCAATTGAAATCCAGTTTTTTGACCCTCTTGGCCGAGGTTTAATAATCATCACTAGGACGGCTCTTTCTGACTTACTTGAAGTGTACTTAAAATACAGAAAAAGATACTAAAAACATCGTTGATTATTTATTTTATTGTGTACCGTAAGAATAAACCTTAATAGAAAATGCGTTACTGTATTACATTTGTAATGTAAAGACGGTAATAGAGTTGCTTTGCTGTACTTTTGATCAGTTTTATGTTAATTAGTGCCTCGCCCGAGGCTCAAACGAGGCACTAACTAACAAAAAACCGATCATAAGTGTAGCTAAGTAACTTTACTATCGTATTTACGGTGACGTATGCCTGGGAATCCATTACTTAATAGTAGATGTTAGGTCCATTCTTACGGTACACACGCTCTTGTAACAAGTCTCCTAATTATATACCGACATATAATAAAATTAAAACAGATATAACTACCTTAAAAGGCTCTCGAATATATGTTATGTTCATAAATATAATTTAATAATCAATACATTTTGATTTACATTTTTTGCGATTGTATAATGTTATAAGTGGTGTGGCGCCACGATGGCCGACGCCTGGTTATGCAGGGTTAATGTACCAAAGTTGCTGGAAAATCTCGTCGCCTCTTCTTTGCATTGTTTAATTTTTATTATCTCTATATGCACACCCAAATTAGAAAGCCTTCACAGTGAACTAGAATATTCACACTTCGATAAAAATAATATTAACGAACCACAGATTTAACGAGCTACTGTTTTATTACAGCCGCTAATGAATTAGGTTCTCGTTAACTGGTTTGAATTTGTCGTCATTGCGGGGTTTATTAAGCCGTGATTGGAATACTTGCTCAAAGCTAAAGAATTAATCAAGTCCGTGGAGTTGCAGGTCACGTCTTTTTCATTCCGTAACGGAATTTTATATGTCCTATTATATTTTAAGACTTTCCTATAAATTCCCTTTTGTTTCTCCCGCAGCATTCCTTCCCAGAATCAAATGACTAATGCTCTTTTCCCATTTTATATTATTCTTTAAACGATTTACATTCGCGGGTATTTGTTTATAATATTATTAAAAAGCGAAATAGTTATCATTTCAATAAAATTGTACAGTATGGACTATTAAAGTAAGCCAAAAGTCATTTAAAATATTTTTCTGTAGAATGACATTTTTTTCAACCAATCCCTATTATTTCCAAAAAGTACTGAAAATGTATTATTATTTATTTATGTATACATATTACTATTATATCATATTGCAGTACCACTAGAGCATTACGGGAGATCACAAAAAAGATGTTATTTATAATTCAGGTATTATTTATAAAAAAAAAACAAGAAAAACATTAAAAAAAATGGTACAAGTTGAAGATAAAAAGATATTAAATACACACACACACACACATATATATATATATATATATATATATATATATATATATATATATATATATATATATATATATATGGTATTATATACCATATTACCATATTTATAATAGCGGAAATTTATCACAAACTTTAAACTGCACGACTACATTTATTTTCGACTGAAATGGACAGTTATATTTATGGATAATGTAAAAAATGTAGATGATATATTTAATATGGTAATCAATTTATTTGTGATAATAGAAGTATATTACAATTTAAAAATGCATCCTTGTGAAGGATCGTAGGGTATAAGTTTAACAAATTGCTGTGAAAGCCTGTTATGCATATTTAAGTCCCTGTTTCCTTGCAAAGCCCTCCTATCCCTCAGTATTCTAATAGTACCGGTATTCATAATAAGATTACAGGATCAGAACCCATTCACCGTGAAATCACAACCAACTGTCAATTATTATTTGCCCACAAACTAAACGCATTACAAATGTAATTCGGCTTAAAGTAAAAAATACACTTTTTATTACGAAATCCGTGTCGGGCGGATGTTTACCATTTCTTAGACTTGATTAATAATTTATGAATAGCATCAACCCCTTCGAAATAATGGTTTTTGAGATGGGACCTTTTAATTTTTAACACCCTTAAGTGAGATTGGCCGTTACGTTTCAATATTAAAACATGCCAAAGTTCCATTAAACCAACCCCTCATTTCACAAGATGGGCTATTTACATTTTTTAAACACCTTTAAACTTTATAAATCTTCTCAAACTCACATTATTCTAAATGTGTATATTTATTTACAAGATTATCGTATCTTAATCACAATTTTTTTTTTAATAAATTATAAACACAAGAAATATATTGATATTCAAAAGTAGGTACAAAGGTGCATTATATCTATAAAATACCAGAAAATAAATAGAAACGATTAAATAATATTTTCAAGGTTATTTGAAATACAATTTTTTGTATACTATATTTTTACTTTGAAAGCACATCATTGAATTTAATTCGTTATTAAAATATTAACAAATTCTGATAGTAACCCTACATTAACTTCAGAATATATCAGGGTTATTAACGATTTATTTAAAAAAAAATGATTTATGAGTACGATTCCATTAAATCAAGTGTCAATATTTTTTTAAGAAAAACCTAACTAAGTAAACAATCAATACAAGGGACTCGCCCAAGAATTATTATTATATTTTAGGATGGCTAATACTATATATTCAAATAAAATAATAGTGGAATAATGTGGCTTTAGTCATCCCCTGTGATCGAGAAATAGGATAAATGCAGTTGGAAAGAGTCATCCCCTTTGTTTTTGTTCACAAATAAATTGGACTTGGTCGGTGTGAACCAATAAATATTTCTGTTGCATCGAAAAAGCCACCCTCTTCTAAAGGGATATTTATTTCGCCTTATCTCAACTCCTCTTATCAATTTTACAGAACGAAGAAGATACAATAATTATTTGTCTTCCAAAGCTAATAAATATTATATTGCATTGGTTATTTCCGACCGTTGTTTTCCTAATTTGCTGTTATTGTAAACAGACCAGATCATAAAGAAGAAGAGTCCTATAAAGAGTGTTTACTCCGTAAATATGGGTGTTTTTCATACAAGGCATCACGTAAATTACCCCCAAATATATTTCAGAATATACATGTTTTTTGCAATATACAAATATTTAATCAATGTATATTAATATGCGACTAATGGAAATATTATTACCTTATTGCAAACGGCTGTGATTGGTTATTTCAATTTTCATACAAACATAAGAATCGTATACGTAATACGTGAGAAAGAGAGCAAAATTACTCTCTAGTATTGATAATTTTCAATACAAAAAAACATAACTTTGTTTATATCAATATAGTTTTAAAGATTATCTACCTAGCGAGGTAATTTACCTCTCGGTAATCTATTTAACTATTACAGGTACACAGGTTACTGCTCTTAGCGATTTTTTAAATTTATTAATATATACGCCTTTAAGAGGCTTTTTCGAAGGTTTTTTTTACAAGTTTTATAGACCCAACAACTTTATTGTCTGTCGGTTATTTTAACTATTACTAGTTACACAGGTCACCGACTTAATAATCAGTATTTACCTTACAATACAAGAACTTAGAATAAATCTAGATCAATCGGGATTTTATAAATATTATTCGTAATAACGGATCAAATATTGTTTTTAATTTAAACCTATGATCAAAGTATTTATAGCCAAGTACCTTATTCACTGAGCATAGGATTTTAATAAACACATTCAAACAGAAAATAAAATGAAAAAGTGACAGTTTTCTTTTATATCCTTCTGTTTCATTAATCCTGCGTTTCTTACATACGTGGATACTATTTTTGTAACAATCGATATTTGTCGGTATTGGGCTAAAAGTGAGTGAGGATGGTCAGAACAGTATGTGGTGAAGGGTGAGCAAAAACAAACATATAAATAAAGAAATAATGTAAGGAAAACACAGCAGCAGGCATTGTGATAGAGGGATGAAGATGACGATGTGAGGGTTGTTGTGTTGGAGATGGTCTAACAGTGGGGGTCTCCCCAGCTTAACTATTGAATCAATACCCTGTATGAAATGCACTCTAACTTACCCACCCCTAAGAATATTCTTATTCCGACTCATTATTCCCACAAATCATAAGCCAAGAAATATTTCCAAGTCAATTTTGCACGCGGACATTACAAAGTCTTCACATAATCCAGTCATCAGTTGGAGTTTCAACTAAGCAGAAATTATTTCGATAAATCTCTCTAACTGAATAGGTTGGACCTTTAATCAGTAAGAATATTTTAAGAGAAGGTGTACAAAATACATTTAAAATAATGTTTCAATTTTATTACCTATCATTTCTTTCAGCTAATAATATTATATTAATCTGCTGTCATTCCATATTAATTCAAAATGAAAATCACTTATACTTATAGATATCTTTGAGATTCGCCACCTCTTATTAAAATATTTTAAAAAATATATTAAAAAACCTACCCTGCAACTTCCAAACAAATATCAAATATGTCTTGTTAATCCATCACTATTTTTTATACACGATGAACTTAAATTAGCTGAGAAAAATTTAAATGGTGAAAAAAATAATAATTAAAAATTAGACACTAATTAAAAATATTAACTAATAAGACATTATACACGTGTAACAGTCACTACTTCACAGAAATACTTGATTCCAAGATGGTGGCCCAAACTCGATTACAAAAGCACTCATTATACTTTTTATTATTTTTTTAATTAAGTTTTATTTAAAAAAAATTTTTTTTGTATATTTTTCCACCTATTAAACCCCCTAAAATATTCTCAGTTAATTCAAGTCTACCCTGTATATATTTTCATGTTTCAATTATTTTGCAAAATGAACATTGAGGGTGTCTTTTAATATGTGTTTAAAAATAAATATGTTTAAACAATATTATCGATCGTAGACTTACTAACAATTATATTATATTTATTATTATGTATTTCAAACCATTAAACATTTCAAATTCACACTTTTTTCTGATGGATTTAGACTATGTCGGAAAGTGTGATTTATTTTTAATATATTTAAGAATATCCAATTATATCGCTCAGGGGTTATGAAAGGGCACTTGCCAATATTAACGCCTTGAATCAGAAGTGCAGCACTTTCTAATTACAGCACAGCAAAGACAGGGGATGAAGAAGGCGATGATGATGATAAAGCAAGTACATTTTAGGGGATGTCAATTGAGGATGCAATGAACACTGATCGAAAGGGAATAGAACCAAAGCCTGGACTTGTCATTCCATTATTACTACGTGTCAGTAAGGGTAAGTTTCAGGAAGTAAAGCCTATGTTTGGAATTTTATATGACATTATTAATTATTATAAAAATAAAATTATTATGGTACTTTTTTTAAATCGGATACTGTATCAATTTTTCATTATTTTACTATTTATTTAAAAATTTGCTTTTACATATATCATTTTACCCTTACTATAAATTATTAAATATAAAAAACAAATTGATTTTATATTGATTATGTAGTCAGTAACTAAAGTATAAAGTTAATTAATAATTCATTCATAGAAAAATAATAGATAATGTGAAGTTTTTAATTAATTATAATAACAGGTTTATTTTAAATTTATTTAATTGATGCTTTGTTGCTTTAATTCATTTAATTTCTTGCTTAAAATGTATTTATAATAGATTATAAGTCATATTATGTTTTATTGCATTTTAAACTCCAAGAATAAAAGTGTGAAAATCAGTGGTTAAATGAATCATACTATATGAAAGATTTACCTTAAAGTAATTTGAAACCCTTTTTAGCCTTTTTGGGTATTCTTAAATTAATATTCTATCTAGAAAGGCTATATTCATATTTGTTTTTAATAAAATGTCTTGTATATTAAAGGTGATCAAATAGTCTATTGAGTCTACTGATACTAATAAAAATACTTTATCGTCATTTTTTTGTTATTTTAAAATCAAAACCTAAACGAATTAAACTTAAATCTAATAGTTTATTCCTTAATATTTAAATAATGTGATATATTTCATAATATCCTATTTATCTGAGTCATACTATATTAAATAGTCGTAGTAGCAGGTGTTGTTTAACTTTCCCATACACAGGGAGTCGTACATTTCCCCCTTATTGATCATTTCTCAGCCAATATTCTACATATAAATACTTATAATAATTTTATTATCAGTACTTTACAATCAAATCGATAAACTCTTATACACAATACAATGTTTGAATGTTCTCATTTAGGAATGTATCGCTTGAATATCCGGCGATAAATATCAAATTGTATGGCGATACCACATGTTTCCCATTTATACACACATTATTGTTAGTGTACTTGGCTATTACGATAATTGATACAATATGTTTTTCATATAATTATATTTGTATAAATTAAAACCACCATAAAGCCAAAGAGGATGAATCGATGTCAGCATAAAATGTCACATGCTAATAAATATAATAAAGGAACAAACACCTTTGTGAATTTTGATAATTATAACCATGTGTTTTACACAAAATGCATTCATTAATGAACACCATTGTTTGGGGGAATTGATTTCAGTTTTGAGAATATTTTCCAATAACTCTTTTGTAGTAGATTCTACAGAATTGGGTCATTCATTTTTCTCGATCCAATAATAAAGTTCAATAAAACCAGTAATATTATTGTTTTGAGAATTAATATAACGATTTGACGCCAGCTGTTGTATAACTTCTTC
Source organism: Agraylea sexmaculata (assembly GCA_022606485.1). NCBI lineage: Eukaryota > Metazoa > Arthropoda > Insecta > Trichoptera > Hydroptilidae > Agraylea > Agraylea sexmaculata. The sequence goes on from JAGTTH010001032.1 coordinate 85,549, forward strand.
GACGATGAAAATTTATACATATTAATTATTATAACTTGTGTAGTTATTTTATCTAAAAATAAAAATAGTCGTTGTTCACATGACATCTAATTTGTGATATTTGGATTAAAGAAATATATATTTTTTTATATTTACCCTTCTTCCCTTAAACTTTCTTTAAACATTATCATTGGTTTTTATGCCTTAGTATTATATTTTTTCTCATCTAATATAAATATTTGATAATAACCTTTTAATTTATACATCAATAAATCGTGAACGTGGTTTTTTTTTTCATTTTACCACAATTTTATATTATTATTTCATGGGTTCGAATCTCGCTCGTCAAATTAACAAGCAAATTATAACATACGTTAGTATAATGTTAAAGTATGTAAAATGATTGGTTCAACTGATTTCACAAAAAATATTTTACAAATTATAACATTTAGTTAAAAGCATCCTCGTTATGGCTGGATTCATATTATAGAATTAAATATAAATATTATGCTGATATTTATTTTTCACTTTAAAATAGATTTTGCAAGTAAAAATAGGTAATGGGAAAACAACATTCTGTAGAACATTTCAATTGAAACGGGATGAAATGGATTTTGTGGAATACCCTAGGAATCCAAGTCTCCCATCCAATTTCATGTCATGAGAACACTATTTCATCCATTTACATTCAAACATCGTTTTTATAATAGTTTGTATATACATAAGTAAAAAAACCATTGCCTTTATCTGTTATAATTAAATTTATAGCCTTAATTGGTGCGCCTAATTGAATGGAAGGAATTTAATCAGGATATTCAGTCGGTGAAAAGCCTTTCAAAACCGAAATGTAATCGTTTGTGAAAAACTTTACTTGGGCCTAATTTTCCCGGACCGCTCTTTTTTCCAGGTTTATCTTTTCAGCACAAAACTTTCCACGTATTAATCAGGACAAACTTTTCCCCCCAAAGCTATGATTAAATGACCATTTCTTTCATACGAATATCTCAATATACATATAAATAAATTCGGTTTATTCAGAATCGTTCTCCAAACTGAACAGCAGTTGAAAACAAGAATACTATAAATCTTGAAACTTTTACACTAACTTTGGTGTGGGTTAAATATATTTATTCTATTCTAATGATACTATATTTAATAAAGTCCCTTATACGAAAGTATTTATGTATATTCAAAATGTTATTAATTCAAAAGGGCATGTAAACATATTTATTCCCAATAAATAACTACTTTGATTTGTGATATACTTTGTAAGTAACTGTCTGGCTACATTATTAGATATTTTACTAAAAATAAATCTTTAGATGTGTGTTTAATAGAAATCGTCGACAGTTTTACGATATTTGATCAGTGTATGTAGGTTTTCTACTAGTGAATTGTGTACTTTAAAAGTGAAGTAATAGGTATATTTGATGAAGATACTATTATGAAAGTCTATTATATTTTTTAAGAAATTATTTGATTTTCCACCATTTTCCTTAAATCAAATAAAAAAATAAGCCACTAACAAACCGGTTTGACTTTTTGTATTATAATAAACTGGACTAAAAAAATATTTTATGTAAAATTTCCTTTACCCTCATCGATTGTTCGATGGTAATTATTGGTGAAAAGGATCACGTCGTATCCCAACAAAGGCATAGGAAAAAAAATTAGTCCCCTTGACTTTTAATTACAGGCTGGCAGGATTATCATGATTCAGATCCCACCCCCTGATTCCTCCCCATCCCTCATTTGCATGGACTCTCCTCTTGTTGACACTAACATTACCGCCCAAAATAAACGTGATCCTAGAAATCAGAAACGCTGAATAAAAATCTTGATAAATTATTCATGACTAGTGTGTATTCAAATTTAATATACGATCACCACTAATGTATAATGTATAAAATAGAGGAAGCACATACAGTATGAGATATGCAAAGTTTCAACAGTCGTAAAGTAGGTTTAAATCCCACGGGATGCAGGTTCGACTCCTTGTACGAACTTTCTCCAATAGCTAGCTGCACTGAAATAAAACTACAAGTATAGAAGAAACTTGCATTCAACTTCTATATCAAAGGATGCCTTTGAAACATGTACAGCAATTTTTCATATAATATTTAAAAATAATGAAACGCTCCAGAATCCGCAATATTCCCATAAAATTTCAGGCTGTAAAAATTCCTCCGGTCCGTCACAACATTCCTTTGAAGCTTGCTGACCGCTTGCACCTAAATCTTTTAATAAATTTCAGTATTTTTAATGAATGACAAAAATTAGTGCACCCCTCCAGGATGATGGTTTTTCTATAGGAAACCATGGGGTTGAGGGTTTGGTTGACAGTTCTATGTTAAGCCACTTATAGGCGCAAATCCCCGTGATTCCACAGGGTGCAACCAAATTGGGGACATATGCTAATGTTTCCTTTAAAGCCTATGACAACTTTACTGACAATTCACACCACATTCACTAATATTTACCATCAATTAAAATAATATTATATAAAAATATAAAAAAAATACCTAGCATTTTTTACAACAGTTGACCTGAAAAGTACCTACACTATTTTTTTATAATTATACATATAATTTAGTTGGGTAGTTTATCTTAATCTCTGAAGATGACTGGTCGAGTCTAGTAAAAAGATTTTTTTTAAACAAATTATGGATTTCTATCAAGCGAATTTAAACTCTTCAAACTACATCTATATTTTTAATTATATTATTTATTTATGCCTAATTGGGGAATTGATAAGAGTTAATTTTCAATATATGTAGTATAATAATTCTTTAATATTTTAATATGTAAGATGGACAATAAGAGGTACACAAATATAAAAATATACCAATGGATGGAGATGAAATTTAAGTTATAGTTACATTAACAGGAATTTAAATAATATAATTTGTAAAAAAAACTTAACCAAATATCCAAATCACCATGTATTTTATTTTACATAGAATATATTTGATCACAATTATATTGAAATACAATGGAATTTAATAAAACATTTATAAGCATTATAAAGGTAAATATATGGTCAAATTCACGTTTGCCTTGATTTATATTCTGCATTTTTTTAAACCATGACTAAATTTATTATATTAAAAAAATGTCTTGTAAGACTTTTCTCCTATAAGATCCAGAAACTTAAATATGTAATATTTATTAAATCTTAAATAATTGAATTCCAAACATTTCATTATTATTGTGTGTTCTAATCAATGTAGCAATTGCTTATATGAAATAAACTAATCCTAATTTCATCGACACCAAAATGCAGAATCGTATAATTTGAAATTCTATATGAAAAGGGTGTTAATTTAACGATGTTTGAATTGAGAATTGATATCCTTTGGACAAATATTAAGCATTTGTCACTTAAATTATTGGGATCAACCCTTCATGGCACTTCTACAAATATTATGGGGGGTGCTTGATGCACTTTATAATCATTTTGCATCCCTTAACTCTCATATGACCATCGTCCTATATAATCCACATGGTCAACAATACATATTAATTATGGGCTACACTTTACGAAATTACTAATCTAAAATGCAGGGAAGAGTTATTGTTGGTTGTGAAATTTAAAGACAACATTGACAATACTTAATAATTATTAAATATGCTCAATATTTTAAAAATAAACAAATATTACCTACACTTTCATTCAAATTATCTCGTGATTTTTTAATATAACCTATAGTCCATAATTATTTGCAGTATTAATGGATTACTTTTAAATAAATTTAGTCAACTACAACCTAACCCTTTCTAGTAAAAAATCATATAAAAAATTAACCATATTATCAATTTATAATAATTACTACCTTACTTTATTTTATTTATTATACATTTTACACATACATTTTTTTAATAATACTATTATTTATTTGAATATATGTCATTTTTGTTTTAAACCTTTTTATTTTAATTATTTTCTCTTGTATGTAAAAAAAGCGTTTATATGCAAATAAATGTGATAATCATATATCAATTGTTACAATTTAGAGCTCGTCTAAAAATTCTTTCTTATAAAATTGTGTTTACTGCTACTTTTAAGTTTCAGTATGTTAATAATGATATATTAATTAAAACAAATCGTAAACTGCACTAATACACAATTATTTTTATACGCATTTTAATATTTTATTGATTTGGTACCTAAACTAAAAATATTCATATAATTTTGAATACAACATTGGCTGATATTTTATTATACATGATATTATATGGCGGGGAAAATGTCGTCGTAAAAGATATTTTGTGAAATATATTGTGATAAAATATTAGGTTGGTCATTGACATGGGAGTAGGCTGTTTTCATCCCTTGATCAAAGGGAAGGGACATGGTAGTTGCTATTCTATTCGGTTTGCCTGGGGGTGGTAATATGCAGCTGTGTCCAGCCCCTGGACATCAATTGACTTCATGGAAATTCCACCCTTTGTCTACCCCATAAAAATGACCACTGCTATAATAGTGAGTTGACCCGAATAAGCGTCCTGGCAATTGAGCGATGTCGTCTTGAATACTTTATTGACACCATAAAAATACGATTACTACAATATTATCTTAATATGATCATTGTTAGTTTAATTTATTCCATACATACGCTGTGCAAGCTTTTCAGATAATTGTAGTTGGACAAACTTGGCAGTGTTTGGCAGAGATCCATAAGATATGGGATTGTGTTACCAGGTCAGCCAAAAGTCGGCAAAACTATGTCATTTGTGGACTACTTTCCATGCCTCATTAAAAAATAGAACTAATATCGATTATATAGGTATTATTTTTATATAAGCAGACCTAGGCTGAGAGAATGCAAGAATCACACGATTATTTTTTTATTATTGAGCAAACGAGTGAGTCAAGAGAATGATTGAATGAGGATTTTGTAATCTAATAAGAATATAATCCGCGCAGTGTCCAGTATTCAAATGCCCAATTATTATGAAGGTAATCCGTGTAATGTACTTGTTTTGCATGGTTAAATTTATAGAAAACTATATACTAATATCGATCATATAAATACACGTAGTTTATAAATTGTATGTATAGAAGATCGCACAATGAAGTGGGATTCAAAAAATTGAGTATAGACTCATTAGAGTGTTCCTCTCCACGGAAATGTTTAGTAAAAGGCGAAAGATTTATACGTTTTGAAGAGAAACCAGAGTAACGTGCAGAGCTCGAATACGTCAAAGCACTTCATTACACCCACTTGGACTAGGTTAGCTTATAAGGCAACAATAGATAGACCTTATTTTAATAGTAGTTAATAAATTGTATGTATAGAAGATCCCACAATGAAGTGGGATTCAAAAAATTGAGTATAGACTCATTAGAGTGTTCCTCTCCACTGAAATGTTTAGTAAAAGGCGAAAGATTTATACGTTTTGAAGAGAAACCAGAGTAACGTGCAGAGCTCGAATACGTCAAAGCACTTCATTACACCCACTTGGACTAGGTTAGCTTAAAAGGCAACAATAGATAGACCTTATTTTAATAGTAGTTAATAAATTGTGTATAGAAAGTCCCACAAGCCAGTGGGATTCAAAGAGTGTGAGAGTAAGACTCATTAAGAGTGAATTCCTCTCACGGAAATGTTTGATAAGGCTGAAAGATTTATACGTTTTGAAGAGAGCCAGGTAACGTGCAGGAAGCTCAGGCCACGTCAAAGCACTTCATTACACCCACTTGGACTAAGGTTGGCTTATAAGGCAACAATAGACTAGACCTTATTTTAATAGTAGTTAATAGAATTGTAATGGCATGAATCTAATGAAGTGATTCCAAGTGGTATGAAGACTTCATTAGAGTGTTCCTCCACCCCGGAAATGTTTATTAAAGGCGAAAGATTTATACGTTTTGAAGAAATGAGTAACGGTGCAGAGCTCAGCGAATACGTCAAGCACTTCATTACACCCACTTGGACTAAGTTGAAAACATAGGCAACAATAGACTAGACCTTCATTTTGTAGTAGTTAATAAATTGTA